>PNEQ01133098.1:0-15582 GCA_003012365.1 Medauroidea extradentata | reverse complement strand
TGTCCTGGTCTATGGCTTGTAGCATTTAAAACCAGTTACAAAAATATTTATGTGAAATAAAAAATTTCAAAATTTGAAAATTTTTTTGGTACTTTTAGAAATTTATTTTAAACACAAAAATATTTTATAATGGGTTTGTATATGCTTCAAGCCGTGGACGGTGACGTGTAGTTTTGATGAGATTTTTTCCATTTCATTAAATTTACTGGTTTTCAAGTTTTGTATGAAGTAAAATTATGCAAATTTTGACTTTGAAGTGACATTACGGGAAAACTGGCTGAGCTAATTTTTTTTCGTTAGAGGTAAATGTACTCTTCAGTAATGTCTACAAAACCTACACTATTTTATACTAATATAAAATTATGAATTTTTCCCCACTTGAACGCCCTTAAAGCCTGAAGCTGTACATAAAGAACAAACCTCGCAAGTGGGGTTATAAAGTTTTCACCAGGTGTGGTATTTCAGGCATCATGCATGCATTCAGGTTTTACGAGGGTGACAGAACATGTACCGATTTTGGCATAGAAATCTCGGGGAATGTGGTTTTAGAGCTTGTTAGTTCCATCTCTGGACACAAGAACTACAGGATGTTCTTCGACAACTGGTTTAGCTCAATCCCCCTCGCAATACAGAATACAGTTGCAAGAGAAAGGGATTTGGTGTGTGGGAACCATACATGAAAACTGGATTCCAAATAGTCCATTGAAAACAGGTAAAGAAATAAAGAAAGAAGGACGAGGTACTAGCTGCTATGCAGTAGCTGCAGATGGTGGAGTTGTAGTCAAGTGGTACGACAACGAATCCATAAACTTTATTTCAGCTTTTGAACCAGTAGATTCTGTAGGATTTTGCCAACGATGGTCAGCTAAATAAAATAAAACCGCATTAATGTGTCCCGCCCGGCAATAGTTGACCAGTACGACAAGTTTATGGGTGGCGTTGATCGAGCCGATATGCTCATTGAGGTATACCACATATCAATCAAGTCAAAAAGAGGCTATATGAGAATTTTTATTTTGACTTTGAACGTTTCAGTGGTGAACTCGTGCCTTGTTTACAGGAGGCACCACTCTCAACTTGGAGTTCCTGGAAAAGTCTTCACCTTGCTCCAGTTCCAGGCTTAGTTTGCTGTAGGGATGTCAGCAGCGCACAAACACACCAAAAGAGAGTGTGGACGTCCAAGTTCTGAATCACTGTCTCAGAGCATTGAACAACCTCCTTCGCAGCACTCTGTCATCCCCATCAATGATGTGAGATATGATGGTATTGGTCACTAGCCCACACAGACCAAGAAAGGACGCTGCAAGTAGTGTCTTGAAGGATTTAGCAGGATATCCTGTTCTAAATGGGAAGTAAACCTGTGCCTAATGTGATCAAGCAACTGTGTCATGGAGTTCCATAAAAATAGTTGAAGCTGTTTGTTGTCCATTGTTATGTAAATATTGAATTAAAAGAATGTTTGTAATGCATTAATGTTAATTTGTTTATCAAAAATAAGGGGAACGATAAGCTAAAACGATTGCATTGTTTTTAATTGCTCTAATAACAATTTGTTAATATAAAAATTATACAAAAAGGAGCATTCATTGTATCCAGTCAAGTGGGGTAACATTGAATATTGTTACTTTATGTTTGCGCTCAACCTAATGCTGCTAATGTCAACTTTGAACACCAGTTTTGATTCAATGACAAAAAAGATAGAAAATATTGTCATAATTGTCTCATTGTCACAAATGTAAACAATATGAAGTATAAAATCCTAAATATGTACATGTGCAAAAAATGAGTGAAAAAATTTCATATCCGAACTGTCTCAATCCTACATAAATTGCACTTTACATATCTTTAGTGACGACTGTATCAAGTGCTTTTACTGCAGTGTATTTTGGTATGGTTCATGCTCACACTCACTGAAAATCACAAACCCTCTTCTGTCAATACTTGGTGCACTCAGTTTTATTACAATGTCTTTCTCGCAAACAGTCCATTCATCGTTTATGTAAGGGCAGTAGAATTTAAATGCAATTTGAAGACTGTGTCAAGGAAACTGTTTGTCGTATGTTGATCGAAAATTATCCTGTGGCACTTTTGAAATTTTTCCATGATAATGTTAAACAGATTTCTTCCCTTGAAATTTAACCACTCAAAACACTCCTTCAGCTAGAATATCATCCGAGGAACTATTCCCGTTTTGCATTTCATTTTCATGTTCAACGTGTTCCTGTGCTGCACATGCTTGTTCATCATCACTTCTTGTAGCTCCTTCCTCCGCAATGTTTTCCTGTCTTAGTTGGGAGCAGAAATGCTTGCTACCATGTCTTCTGTGCAGATACTCTTCCCTGGCACAACATTTATCCTCCTTTTTTTTTCGGTTTTCTTACTGGCTTGTGAACTCCTCTTTATTTTCTTCAACAAATCTACCAGTGCTTCTGATACTGTTGCAGTTGTTGATCGTTCAGTTTCTGTGGACTAATCTTGAATTCCGTCAGGCAATCTTGTGAAAAGCGCAGCAGGATTCAGCGGGCATATGCCACATTCTTTTAATACCTTGATGTGGTACAGTTTGGTTGAAAGTGTTTCTCGGCGAGCCCCTTCCTGGTTTGGCGTCAAGTCTTCCCCAGGTATCGGCGAAGCTTAGTAAGATCTCTGTTAATGGGAAATTAAAGCTGGAGGCTCTTCGTGGGCAAACGGCCGTTTGATGGGACAGGTGCGCTGACTTCTATGATATGACGCTCCTGGCACAGTGGAAGGGTGTATGACCTGGAGGGTCGAGTAGAGTGACGGGAGGGGACGAAGGTGTCGAGGGTGAGGTAGACAGGAATTGGTGCTATGTTAGTTAAAGCTGGGATGGCAGGAGCAGGTGGGGTTGACGACATGGATGAATCTGGGAGGGAAGCCTTCCCATCAGGAGAAGGGGGTTATGGAGATATATCTCGGGGAGCATCGAGGCAGCCGAAGCTATATTCTTCGTAGGAATCGGGCCCCGGGAACAGCTTGTCTCTTGTTGGAACAGCTAGGCTTTCCCAAAGAGTTGGTTGAGGTGCAGGGGCGTGTCGAGCCTGTGCAGCTTTCAGCATCAGCTGTTCATATGCCTTGGCAGTGGACCTCACCCCATCCACCTGCCTTTTGATGGCCGAGGTGACTCTATGCCTGTGTCGCCTCCTGGCCCTATGCCGGGGCATCAGTTTCTTGGAGTTAGAGGTAGGGATGTACTCTTTTGGTGGGTCTGCGGTGAGAAATTCCTATTCCCGACGTTACGAGGGGTAGAACTAATTAAATTCCCATGGGCGGCTTCCAGGGGGCCATTGTAGGGCGGCTTCCAGGGGGCCATTGTAGGGCGCCCTGGCGCGGTGCCGATGCCTTTCAAGAGGACTCGGGAGCTGTGAGGGCCATGGAACTACTATACGACTGGACCCAATAGCAGGGCAGCCAGCTCTCTCCACAGAGGAGCCTTTCCCAAGGAGAACGCCTTGGACTAGTCAAAGGTACCCTCAACCCCCGGAGAGGTTAGCGACTGGTACAGTCAGTCCCTGCGATTCCTTGCTTGGTCCAGGTGAGACCAGGATAAAGCCTTAAGGGCAGTAAATAGAGCTTCTAATCACGATCTCCCTGACTAGATGAGTCGATTTGGAATAAGGAATATTGGGTGAGGAATAGGAGGGTTCTGGTATGGAGGCTAGGGTTGAAGGATGGACACATAGTTCAGTGCAACTGTTTTTATAGCTAAAAACAGCCCCAGCCTATGCCGTTCAAATGACGACCCTACAAGAGTGAGACCACTGCCAATCCCGGCGTGGTTCGTGACGAATGCGAGGGTGTCTGAGAACTACAGCGCAGTCTTCTCGATATGGATTTCTGGAGCTGGCGGCGAAAGTCCCCGGCAGTGCGTGCTCGGATTCCGTTCAGCAAAGGGCGTTTGATCGCGAACTGCAACCTTTTAGATCTTATAAGAGCCAAGGCAGTCGTTAATGCGAGGTCAACCTACAAAGATCTACTATTGCTAATCGCTAATCAAATAAGGGGCCTGCTCCTAAATAAATTAAATAATTCATTGAGTTTGCAGGTCTAAATGCTTAAGCCGTAAGGCTTCTGCATTTACCATGGTGGTGTAACTGGCATGGATGATTATTAACATTGTTAAAAATAATTCCGGGGTGATATGAGTTTGAAGGTATGCTTAAGAATTGAAATTAAAAGATCGGCCTAGTGACCCTGGGCAACGAAGCCGCAACACTCATCCCCACACCCCCAGGAACAGCCTCCACGAGTCAGGCCAGACGGCCAGCCAATGGCCATACGAACCTTCTCTCAGAGATGGCAGGAGGGAAGGAGGGAAAATTATCTCTGAAGGCAGTGTCCTAATCAGCAGAGAGCTTGTTTAAACATCTCTGGTGGTTGTTTATAGGCCTTGGTTTTTTATTTGGTTTTCTGAATTTTTATGTTTTTGTATTTGTTTTTTTGTGTTTTTTGTATTTATATTTATTTAGTGGTTTTATTGCCTTGCAGATCGTCATATTGGTATAGAGATTACATGGAAGGTTCACAAAGATGATGAAGATGGAAAGAAAAGAAAAGTTAACATAGTATGTACAGTGTTTTTCCTTGGTTTGACCCACTGAACAGCGCCGTGTTGAATATTGTACCGTAATGCGGGGGGTATTTGTTTGGTTTCGGACCATGCCGAGAGCAAATGTGCATGGCCGGGCGGTATGTCTATGGCTTGTTCCGGACAGACAGAACTCTCGGTCCGGAACAGATAATAAAACATACTTTTTAAATTGTTTCCACTAATTTAAGTTGGAGGGAAATATTATTAGGGGTTGATTAGTTAGTTAACAAGGTTGATTTATAGTACGTCTCTCTTCGTTGGCACCGTTAGGTTTCCCGAGAGGCGACTGAAGCTATTGATTTAGTTGGGTGGTTTAGTGTGTAGCTTAAACCTATTGCAATTTAGTGGCCAAGGGTGTTGAAAATAATTATCTGTGTTGCTCGCCAAGTTCCGTGTCCACTAATCCCGCCGTCTTCTGAAGGAAGACGACAGCACCCAGCCTGATGTGTGCCTGAGCTGCTTAGGGGTCCTAGCAGGCGAGGCAGTACTGCAGCTAGCTTTGCGGCCAGCTCCAGCACTCCCTCGTCCCTAACTGGTCGCTGTCGGTGAGTCTCTTCATGTTGGCTTACCCGATGTGGCCTGGACTCTTCCGCCTTCAGTTGATGGTCTTGGAGTTGCAGGCCCACCTTCATATTCTGAATTGAAGGCCATTCTGTAGAGGTGTGTCAGGCGATCTGTTGCCATGCTTTTTATCTGTTAGCAGCGCTCAGGGTGGAAGCTGGTGTCTTGCAGTGCAGCAGCCACATGTCCGGCCATAACCCTGACCCTATTGCCGGCTTTGAGGACAACAATGCGCCAGAGCTCACGACTGCTCTTCTTGGTTGCTTCTTGTGACTGCTGCATGTTGCTCGAGCTGGCAGATGTCGCGACTTCTGGTGCGTTGCCTTCCTCTTGACGGAGATGGCTGTCTGCGACGCTGCGTCGGAGACTTCTGGGCTGGCTTTGCTTCCGTTCTCGTCGCTTGCAGCTGGTGTGAGCATGACCTATGTATTTCTGCAGTTGGCGAGAGGCATGGGTGCTGTGTGCAGAGCTGTGTCTTTTGTAGATCTAGGCCTTGTTGTTTAAGTGCCTTTTGCTGACACCCTCTGTTTCTCTGTGCTCATAACTGTGCTGGCCATCTGTGGAGGCGGGCGTGTTGCAGTCTGGGCGTCTCGTGGTTGTTTTTTTTTGGGTGCGAAGGCTGGCGTCTCAACTCACAAGTTTAGGACCACAGGAAGGATAGGCAAGTTCTCCTTGCAGAGGTTACTCACCTCTCCACCTGCGTAGATACGAATGCCTCGCTCGACAATGGCTGGTAGTCTCGGTTTGGAGTTGAATGGCGTCGTCATGCCGGCTGCATATTTTAGGGTAGCTTCAGGATCTCTGTTACCTCGATCTATGAAGAGCGCAGCTGTTCGGTCCCCATACTTGGTGGCTTCAACTCTGATGTGCCAGAGTGGATGCAGCTTGCTTGTAGCGTGTTTCTGTAGTTCGGCGGCGATCTTGTCTCATTTTTCCTCGGGCAGGGGGCGAGCTGCGTAGCCGGTTGTGTCGGCGGTACTTGCGTAGGGGCACCCCTTCTGACGACAGGCGAAGTGTTGACTAGGCGTAATTGGGCAGGGGGGAGGGCAGCGCTCATAGTCAGGAGGCAGTGAGGTGGCATATTGGAGCGATGCGACTGTGGAGCGTCAACCTGCACTTATATGTTTACTAGTCTCAGCCTCAGTTGGTAATAGCTCCTTATATAGTTTGGAAAGCAAATGTTGAAACAGATATTTACTGAGTGTTTGAGATTTCTTTCTTAATGATGACTTCCAAACATCCATCACATTCCGCCAATTATGGTTTAATGGACCGTAAAATGCAACATCGAGAGGTTGCAGCAGATAAGTGCTATTAGCTGGGAGACAAGTGAATCCGATGTTGTTTTCTTTTGCCTGGCTCAATACATGTTCGCTGAAATGGCTACTGAGTTTGTCCCCCATTAAGATGTCCTTACCGGGAATGCTGTTCACATGTGGAACAAACACTGCCTCGAACCAGTCACTAAAGGTAACGATATCAAACCAGCCACTTTTTTTTTCGATTGAATCGTGTATTTGGTGGACTGTCCAAGTGGACCATGTGTGTTATGCCTTACAGACAACCTTTGCAAGCAACATAGAACCACATGTTGAACCGCAAAACATAATAGATATTAAGCTCTAGGTACTGCTTAGAACTCTGATAAAAAGAAATGCATATTTAAGAGAGGAGTGAAATATGCAGATAAGTGTTGTCGGACAAGTTCGTCTCTTCGTAGTTGAATATGTTGGTAGGTGATACTGTAGAACCATCTTCATTTGTTACTGTAACAGTCGTTTGTCAAAATACTGCTTGACTGTTTAAGCAGACAAGTGAGTTCAACTTGTTCTGATGTTTATATCCATGCATTTGGATATTTTTGTCCTGATCCTGTTCAGAAACGCCAAATACCAGTCAGAACTTGGAATGTTGTTCTTGAAACTGGGTATCTGTGACCTTGTATATTTAAATATGCTCTAACCGTCATTCGTAGATCTAAAGAGTCAAATGGAAATTCCCATTCTGATACCTTTATTAGGTGTTATACAAAACTGACTTCCTCACATGGAGAAAATACTAATGGTCATCCAATTCTGTTTGTGCGTTTCTTTCGGACTTTGTTGCTGAGCGTTCCTAATGGAATAGAGCAATGCTTACTAGCTGTACATAATGTCATTTTACCTCGTAACACATTGTTCACTTCTTCATCCCTATTTCCAGCAGGATAGTTATGGTAAGTACGTGCATCGGCTCTCCGAACATGTGTTCTTGAAATTTTCTGTGAACAAAAACAAAGAACATATAATTAATGTTTAACACACACATAACACACTGGCGATTGCGAATAGACAGGTACAAATTTGGTTAGGGTATAATTTGAACAGTGTTCAAAGTTATCCCTTTGAAGGTTAGGAAATGTCAACTTTGTACTTATCCGACATAACCTGCATATGTTTATGATGTTGATTGCTAGCATGCTCTGTTACTCATAAGGTAAGGTGGGGTAACTGGGACATGATTTTACAATGTGAGCAACATATTTTCGACTTTTCAGCTGCCAGTAGACCATTATTCATTATTGTAAAACCTTGAAATAGTTTTAAACATATTAAACATTGTTGAGGTGTAAATGTATGGTGCCCAAATGGCATTAATTAAAATTTTTATATTAGTAAAAGTAAAACAATTCATTACCTGGTGGGCCCAGTTACCCCTTCGAAAAGGGGTAATTGGACCAGTGTGACGTACAGACCATATAAGCTCTTTTACTATGAAGTGGGGTATCTGGGTTCATAGGTGTGCATTTAATGTTCAGAATTAAACTGCAAATAAACATATTGATGTAAGGGTATTGTAGCTAGAGTCAATGGAAGAACACTGTCACAGGGTCTTATAATTTATGTTCAATGCACAAACTAATAAGTTAACATTTAGTAATTCAACATAATTAAAAAATAAAAACAACTTGAATAAATCAAATAATTTATGATGGTTTCAAAGATTTGCTTTTCATATAACACTGAAATTTAAATATTTAAGTTAAAGGTCATAAGTAAGACCTACCTGTAAATTGGTTTCTTTTTGTAACAGCAGATCATTGAAGGTAAAATGTTGGTTAAATCTCACTCTTAATGTTATCAAATAAGTTCACTCAAGAACTGCTAAGTTCGCTTAAATTATATTTGCACTTCAACCACGTTAATGGTTAACTTGACCCTAATAAATATTAGTTAAGTCACTTAAATCAGTTGTAAAGTTTATCATACCACTGAAGCGGGCAGAGCTGTTCCGCATTGCCTTTGACAATTTTCGTATGACGTCGGTTGCTGCAACATAGGATACTTCCGATGTGTCTGTAAACTTCATAGTTTGACTGTATCTTTTCAAAAATGAGACCACATACTCACTATGTGTATTCATCAAAACCTTTGCTGCGTACAATCTGAAAGTTGCAGAAGTGTTGCCGAAAACTTTAACAATGCAGTAATCTCCTTCATAAAGGGAAATAACACAAACATCGTTGTCTTCATCATCGGAAGAACTGAATGATAAGTCGTTATCACTGTCTACTAACGAAAAACTGACACTGTCATCACTTGACTCATCTTGTGGATACTTTTTTGTATTCTTCTTTTGCTTTTTCTTTTTACTGGAAACCCTATCAGTCTTAACTTTACCAGCTTGTTTAAGTTTCTTACTTTCTGCTTTGTCCTCTTTCCATTTCTCTTCTTCTTTCTTCAACAGATAACTTTCTGTTGTGATAATTTCACAGTTTGCTATAAGTCTTTTACACTTTCTGTCACATTTCCTAACTTTTGTCCTGTTTTGAGCATTTCTAATAATACTTCCTCAAAGGGTTTCTTATGCCCTAATACAGGCTGTGCTGCGGCTGTGGAGGTACTGGCTACTCCTGGTTGTGCTGCAGTCGCGGACGTAGTGGCTACCTCTGCTTGTGCTGCAGTCGCGGACGTAGTGGATACCTCTTCTTGTGTGGCTGCTATGTGTAACACAACTATGTTTGAAGATGTAGTGATTACATCTGGTTGTGTTTTTTCTTGGTGGGGAGACTCTTTCTCTACGTCTCCAAATCACTTGGCTTGAACAATGTTACAGGAACTGCCTCTTTGTTTGGTCCTGGTGTTTCAGCATCATAAATTCCAGTTGTTTTGAAACCACTTGTTATAATTTTTGTAGGCATGTCTTGGGTAAGTTTAATTCGGAGCGCAATGAAGATCTTTTTCGGGATTTTTCTGCGTGGATTTTCTCGTTGCCAATTACACAGTGCTATGTCCCAGCTTGTTTTCAAATTTTTGAAAACAGCCACACGTAATGGCTGCAATACATGTGTGGTGTAGGGTGGTAGTTTCATTATTATTTGATTTTCCTGTGCCAACGTGATTAATCTTGTAGAAATATGAGTGGTATGACCATCATAAATTAATAGCACAGGCCTGTCTTCACCTATATTTTTTTAAGGAAAACATCTCGAAACCAATCGGAAAACAATGTCTCCATCCATTCACTCGAAGTTGCTGAAACTGCAGTTTGTGATGCAATAACTTCATTTATCCAATTTTCCATTACATACTTCCCTTTAAACACACACAGCAGTGGAAGCATTTTTCCTTCGGCAGAACAACACAGTAAAACAAATGTATTTTCTCGGCCAGGGGAGCTGGTTCTGCATTTGATTTTTGAAACGATAGCGCCTACAACCTTTGTTTTGTTTGGATCGTGACAAAAGGACGTTTGTTCGCAGTTGAACATCTGCCCTGGCTTTCCCTGAAGGTTAAGTTCTTTCACAGTTGCATCTAACGTTTCAAAGAAATTGGGAACCACCCGCGGGTTAACTTGCTCACATCTAATATGCCCAATATTCTGAGCTTTCTTTAAAGACAACCTATGCCTATCTGTAAAAGCTATAAACCAGTTTGTTCCAGGAAGCTGGTGCTTAAATATTGTTTGGTGGTAGTTCAACTGTACACCAGAGAAAACAAAGTCTAGAACATCATCTCTAGATAAGGCAAATCCATTTTTATACATAACTTTCAAACAATTTACAATTTCACCTTCTTCGGCAGTAGACAAGTAAGAATGTGACACCACCACTACCCTTACCATCTTTCGATGTATGACCTACGCGACATGTCCCCAGAATGCGGTGTTTTAATGCAGACCTAGGAATATTATAAAATGGATCAGCTCCTCTGGTAGTCTTGTTGCCATTTCTGACATATTCAATAGCTCTTTTTAGGTCCTCTGCAGTGTATAAAAAACCAGCTCCCTTTTGAGTTGTCCTTGTGTATGTCCTCACCATTATCTGCAATTAACGCCAACAGTGCATAGGAAAGTGTAATTGGAAGTAGGGAAACATATTCAGTTACATTTTATCATTTTTTAAATGTAGAATTTTAATATTTTATATTCGAACCAAACTTTTTTTTTTTTTGGAAATTTTTCATGTAATAGAAACTTTAATTGCAGTATGCAGACTTGAGATACAGATCGTCCACTGTAGTGGACAAAATGACTGACAGGTAAGTAATTGTCAGAAAAATATTTAGTTATTTTTAGGTTATGTATTATATATTAAATATTTTATGTATTTAAGCGACTTCAAAGAACAATTAAGGACCTATTGAAATAAAATTGTTTATACAATTTTTTTTTAATTTGCTATTAACACTGTCCACATACTAAACAATTTCGCAAGCAAAACATAATTATTTACAATAGATGACTGACACATTAGCGGTAATAAACATAATAAATATACACAAAATACAATACTAAATTCAACAATAATCAAATTTCAACTTACCAAAACATAAAAAAGTTCACAAAACATTTTCCTACAACGATAACTACAAGAGTTTCACATAACCTAACAGATTTTTAGAAATAAACCTCTCAAGAAATCGCTTTGTACATTGAACTGAACTTCTCTAAACAAACGATTCATTGAAACATAATTGTGCTCCAAATTTTTTTTTGTGGAATACATAGAAACAGTTGCACTCTCGTGTTATGCTCAAGTGCAAGTTGCATTTGGCACACTTCATGTGAGTTTTCGCACTGCAACCTGAATTTTTGCATTTGGAAGCAGTCTTCTGTCCATCAAAACAGGGTAAGTGATTAACAGTCATACCTTACATCTTCCACTGGTCGAAGTTCATTTTCCTCTTTGTGGGCACAGAAGCGGGTGGGATTTCATTGGATGGCCTGTCGTGCTTCTTCATAATTGGGTTGCCCGCTATTATCAGCAATTCAGCAACATGTTGGCAGAAGTGAATCAGATCGAGCACTTTTTTTTAGGCAATCCAAGACATTTTGCTTCATGCATGTACTCGAGTCATGAGTTGGTGATGCTCATATCAATAGCATGAGTAAACCAGTGTTGAGTCCACTTTCTTGACTGAATGAAAGTCCTGTAAAGTGCGATCAAAAAGTCAAACTTATCCTCACCACCCATACTAGTGTTGTAGAGTTTGACTACTTCTGGTCTTGGCACATGGACATACTCATTCTTATCCCAATACTTGCATGTTTATTTGTTTCCAATGCCTTTAAAATTTGAGCCCACAGTCACTGAGCTATTGTCATTCCATTTTGTTAGTATGACAGCACCATCATTACTGATGACCTCCATAAATCCTCTCTTCATTCTTCTTGATGTCAGCATCACAACGAAGAGGTGGGTTATGGAATCTGTTCATTCGAACAAATTGCACAGATGTTAATGTTCCTTAGCCACTGGAAGAGCCAGTATGTACTGAAATAGTTGTCAAAGTAAAGTTGAACAAATGGGATGGTTATCCGCTCAGACAGTTACATTACAACACTGGCTCTTAGACCAAACTGTTTTAACACTGATGTTGCCCTTGAACAGAATCATTTGCTCATCAATTGAGAGCCTGTTTTCAAATTCAATTTACTAACATTTTGCCTTGATTGCATCAAATATGGGACGAACTTTCCAGAAACTGTCTGCATTTTGTGGATCTTTCTTCCGGTTATCTACCAAATGTAGGCGCTGTCTTAGTTTGAAAAAATCGCTTTAGTGTCATATTTTCTGAAATCAAAGGCACACAAAATTTAGACTCCCAATACATGCGAACTCGTGGGTAACTCAAGTTACCCATTAGCAGGAGAATACCATTGATTGTATTAATTTATTTGAAAGTCGTAGGTGGAAAGTTTGGGACATTGTTTTGAACTGCATACAAGTTTGTACTTTCAAACAATGGTGTCTAGTACATCATGGGTAAAATAGTTGCCAAATACGATGTAGGACTTGACAGCTGGTATGTGTTATTTACTTCCTGCTGAGGGTAAGGAATCTGCGGTGTGACATAGTTTCCATGGAGCCATGAAATATCTTGTGTGGCAGCTCTTCATTTTCAAAATAACTGCATGAAAATTCCTTAGCAGAAGCACACGTGTGCACAACAGATGTGTTACCTGCCTCAATTTCTTCCGAAGTATTTTGTTCCTATATGCTGTTGTTAATTTGAGAAATCTCTTGACTGGACTCACCTTCGGGCTGTTCATCCTGGAAGTTTTATTCTTCCAAGTATCTTACAATCATAGAAAATTCGTCATTGTTTTCAGTCTCTGCTCGAACACATTCATCTTGAGCAAATTCTTCTGTCTCAGACACATCACCATTTTCCAAGATATATAATATTTCGTCCGCACTAAACTTTGGTTTATCAGGCCTCATCATTACATAAAGTGAAGACAAAATTGCGCATAAATTACACCGATAAACTAGTAAAACAGAATTTAAATATCAAACAAAAGTTTTAGCCAGACATGTTGTTAACAATTTCTCTCATACCATAGATAACAAATTAAAAGAAGTCCAGTCCTCTTATCAATAGGGTGATTTCCATAATGAAAAGTAAATCGTAACCAAATATTTTCTTTTGTTTACATCACAAAATATTGTGACAAGTTGTCACCTTGTCCACTGTGATTGACTATTTTTCATTGAAAAAAAAAAAACCGAGAAGTAAATAATACCGAAGAAAGTAAACATATTTTTTTTTTGAAATACTAGAATAACCTAAGAATGCAAAAAAAAAATACTATTGTGTGCTTCGACATTTTTTAAAAAATATTTTCCATTAGTGTTAGTCAATCAGTATTTACATTTCACCAGAGAGCCTTACAGAGCTTTTTTGATGATTCTGTGGCACAGTAAATTGTTAACTAATTGTTGAAATTATGATAACATAGCCACAAAGGATGATATACACTGGAGTGTACTCCATGACTGACAGAGTTTTATTTAGTGTTAACTGCATTTACCATTGAGGCAAAAATCGTCCACTACAGTAGACAAATAGACTGAAAGGGTTAAAGATAGCACGGATAAGGTTTGAGAATAACTTATATAAGATTGAATGTAAATTTTTTCGATGCCTGAATGTCAAGTATTTTAAAGTTAGTATTACAATGATTGCATTAAAATAAGGTGTAATCATTTTAATTCAGTGTTCAGCTTATTTGTATATAAGTGGTCAATATGTATTTAGCAAGAGTTTATCTAGGGGAAACAGGGTCCTGTAGGGGTAACTGGATCCACCGCTGACTCCTGAAGTATGGCCCTGATACCCCATTTTCATTCATGGGATAACAGAGCCACCCCTCATAACCTCACAACTGGCAGATAATGCTTGCAGATAAAAACATATTTTATTAATATTGTCTTTGCTAACAATGATAAACTAATAAACACGACAAAAATACTTCAGTATCAGAACTGATAGTCACTCAAATAACAATGACAGCATGTTTTCAGAGTAAACCTGTTGAAACTTCACTAAACATTATTGTTTCAACCATGTGTTGAGGTTAGAGTTGTTGTTTAAAGAAGAAGACAACTTTATGCAGTTTGTCCACCAGCTACAAACTGAAATACCCTGACACATTTATAAAAACAAGACTATGGCCCAGTTACCCCCTGGACCCAGTTGCCCCACCTCAACTTACGTTTTTTTTAAACTGTACAATTAATAAATACAGTTTTTAACATGTATACTTACCTTAATAGTAAAAAACGTCCCAGTTGAAATTAACAATGCATAATGCCAGCCACTTTGAATAGTTACCAAACATGTATGACTTCACAACTCTGTATGGTAGTATAACCACACAACTCTGTATGGTAGTATAACCACACAACTCTGTATGGTAGTATAACCAAGACGTTCCAAAAGGTCATAGAAAATGTATCATAATGATATCTACCTCCAATTACAACGGGATAGCCACACTTACAGCAAAGTAAAATTTTCTGAAAAATTGTATAATGTTCCCCCAATGTTCAAAGGATCCCCAGTTTACATAATATAAATCATTAAAATATTAAAAATGGGATTCAGAACAGTTACTTGGTAGTTCATTATTAGTATTCAACAGTAACAAGATAAAAGTTTAAATGTAGGTAACTAAATTGGCGTGTGGTAAATAAAGTTCACATTTAATTTTTACTAAATATTTACTGTTATCTTTATAAGTTTAAATATTCTTGTAGGTAATCTTCGTAGCCACAAATGCTAATGCAACTTATAAGTACGAACCTCCTGGTCCAAATACTCAGCAAAACATGAACACGAGCACATTTACAGTGAAAATTAGGCCAATCTTCTTTTAATATATTACTAAATGCAGATGCTAATAAGAAACAGTTATGAAATGGTATGGTAAACAATAACACTATTTGATATTTTTACACAGCAAAAACATGCAGAATGAGTCAAAACAGGGTTAGTTTTGACTTGAAATTTTCAAATTTTCCCAGGGGAGAAGTCTTCCGATCGCCATTAAATTATTTTTGTATCTATGTAAAAAGGACGTGGTCATTCCCATTACAAAATATCACACTATGCCTCTGGTACCTATCCAAACAGACCAAATGGTGGTATTTATTCACTGGTGGATTAGCTGAAAATTATGTTTTCCTACATTTTAGCCTCTTAAATTTGTGTTCCTACTCTTTGCGACGCAGAGAAACTTCGTGATATCGCTGTTTACACAAGGATCTGTCCGGTGATGTTTTCCATTTATGTCCGTTACATAAATAAAAGTTACAAACACAACATCCCCGAAACGCTGAAATAAACATTAGCTTGTAAACAAACGCACATAAGGCTTAAGTCACAGATATATGCGCAGTGTTGCCAACCTGTACTCTCATGAAATCCCTAGAAACCACACATTTTCTCCCCTAGATTTCAATAAAAATCCCTAGATGGTTAAAAAAAACGATAATAAAATTCTATCACATATAAAAATGTTTAGTTATTGAATATAACATGCGAAAATAAAAACTATAAACCAAAAGCCAAAACAACGACTATTAATAAGAAAATTACTAGTAAAAATTGTCAAACTTACGTTTCTTAGCAGGTGTAGCAATACGT
>PNEQ01133097.1:0-15583 GCA_003012365.1 Medauroidea extradentata | reverse complement strand
CGACCGCTCGACGACAGACCGACAGACAGACAGACCCGGTTTGCCTGGTAACAGCGCCATATATCGGCGTGCTTGTCCTCAATATTGTGCAACCACAAGGGGGGGGGGAGGTGAGTTGCTGTCTTCCGTGGTTTCCCAACGCTGACCTGATTGCCGCTCGGACGTCTTGCTGTCCGGCTTGCCAGGCAATATTGCAACAATATGCGATAGTTATTAATGCATGTCAAAATTTATCAGCTTTGGTATATAACTACCATCCAGTGACAATAATTTAAAAATATTGGGAAAATAATTTTACTCAGAAATTAAGGGCCCATGCAATTATCTGCCCCAGAACTTTACTGCGGGCCTAGCAGACGATTAGTCTCGTCGGCTACAATTCACACCAGTACTCAGCAGTTTCTCTTAGAAAGACGAGACATGTTTTACACGCAATTTTGTTTTCGTACGAGGAATATACACGTGTGTACAGAAAACAGCCAACATTACATCTGAACACAAAGCCATCAGCGGCAGTTTTTCTGTAAACATGTGGGTGGATATTGAGAAAGCCAATTTAGGCCGTCCCGTCCACCTCCGTACATTGCCGTTGCTGTTTCCCGTCAGTTTCTTGAGTTCCTTGAGAGCAGCGGAAAATTTTTTCTGCTTTCTGCAATGCCACTGATTAAAACCATTTATTGTAGTTTACGCATGCATGTATCTAAATTCGCAGTCAATTATAAAAATTAAGTATATAAAAGGTTTACCTTCTGTAAAGTCTACTCCCTAACACCAACACTAAAGCATGTTTCACAAAGCGGTATCATGCTTGATGCCCGTACTTCGAGATTAGTGTTGTACTTAGATAGTAATTAACCTAGCTGAGTAATAGAAAGTAAAGATCAACAGTGTATATAAACCTACAAGGACGCCAAGTTGTGAACCATATTTAAACTACTTTAACATAAAACGGGGACAAGAAATATTTTCCTAAGATCATCGTTTAAGCTTCCTAACCTACTCCGCCGCTCTAATGTCTCCTGGTAAGCTTCATTAATTTCAGTGGCCTTACCTCAGTAACTACTTTTCTGTGTATCTGATTTAAAAAGTAGGAGCCGCCTACCTCGCATTTAAAATGCGTTGCAGTGTGTTCATAAAAACTATTTTTACGAAACTATTCCACATGTGTCCATCGTGCCAATGTACGTAAATTAAATATAACTTCAAATGATGACGGAAAGGTAGTTGCAAAGCATCGCGTAAATTAGAAAAAAATAATTCGGAGCCGCTCAAAATGGCTAAAACAGCTTTTTGGACCTGCTATTACATCTGAAAAACTACTCTTGGAATTCGTGTGCAACCGCTCTAGAAACATGAAGTGGACTTTTCTTTAAACTTTCCACCAATAAAAAGATGGGGTCACCACTGAAAGTGTGACAGTCTTGTGATGTACTGCACGCCGTGTCAGTGTCTTGCGGTAGAGGTGATACCACACCAGATGAGCCGGTCAACATCACCCTTGGCGCCGTGCCTCACTCACAATAACACAAGGTCAGTAGAATGGCTCCGTAAGTGTCAGTACAGACACAAGTTTCGTAAGGAATAATTTTTAAACTATAGAGTGTACATCTGTATTAGTATTATCGCTTACTTTCAAAAGAAACTGTTTTACAAATCCGAGTAGATCCTCGAATATAATTATAATTTGAGAACCTCACTTGAGTGCTTTGAAGTCTAGCCTGAATGTGTGTCGCGATGTTCGTAACGCTTTGTTTTATTTTTCGGACACAACGCCATCGGCCGGAGTCTTGGCGATCCGCTGCCGTCGTTGTAAAGTGCTTCTCGGTTCGACGCGGAGGGCGACGCAGTAAAACACTCCGGGAGGCTATTCAGATTATTTGTCGAGACCTCTCTTGTGTTTCCCCGATACAACGGGCGCCAAATAGTGTGAAGGAGGAGCCAAGTTGGTTCTCTGCCCTCCCCCCCCCCACCCTTCCTACCAACCCTTAGACCATGTCATCTGCCGACCCGTATGTTAGTCGGTTGATAAATGCGACGACATCGGCGGAAATATCGCAGGCTGCATTGCGGAGGTCCCTGGTCTAGACGACACGCACTCTTGCGTCATGAGGCCTGCCGACGACGCACAGTGGTCCCGAATGGCTTTGTACGCGCCAAAACTCCAAAAATCCAGTTTTTTTTGTAGGATGTTCAAATTAGGCTCATTTTATTCTCATTTATCCACTTCATAACTCTAAAAAATTTTAATGAATTCGGTTCATTATGTGTGTCTCCAGGATGTCTTAAACTAGCATATGTGCGATATAATTTTGTTCTTTGGGTTTTGCAACAAAATACAGAACTTCAGTGTGACATTTTTTTGTTTCAGAGTTGAGTTTAAGCAATGATATTTGTTTTCCTGGAAGAGTACATCTTTAACTTCAAAACAAAAGTTTCACAATAATTTGTTGTTAATGTTTTAACTTTAGTGCAGCTTTTTAAAGTATCGCATGTTTTTATGCTTATTTTTTCGTTAAGTTAGTACTATCAAGTTTTAACTACTGTGCCAGCTTGTTTGTTAATATAAGCAAAAAAAACAACAAAATCGTATACAGACGGTACAGAACACATGTTTTAGATTTTGTTTTAACCTTAAAAAGCGAGATTATGTCACGAAAGAACTTTTAAATTGTAAAAGGATTATGGAATATATAAGATTATAACACTTCACAACTCCGTTAAAAATAATTATTGATACCCAGATGCCAACATATTTTTTTTCGATAGCCTAATTAATTTTGTCTCGGTACATAATCACAACACACGAAATAAAAACTGTTTTCAACTGCCTCTATACTCGAAGTCCGTTTACAAACATTTGTTCACTTATATGGCCAGCAAGGCTTAATGACCTACCGGGAGATTTAAAAAATTTTTCGCAAAAACTTTCCGGGAGAAATATAAGTGTTTTCTAGTACAGAACCAGTTCCAAACAGATAATTAATACGGAAGCCCATGCAAATTTGTTCTTGACATTTTCCTTTTGATATTTTTTTCCTAAGTTTAGTTTGGAATTTGTCTGTTTTATTCAAAATATTTAATTTTAGTAATTATTTGTTTAACTTAATGTTACATTTACTTTTTAAAACCTTGTAATGCTTACAAGTTTAGTTTTCATGCAGTATTTGTGTCATAGTATTGTAATATTCATAATTAATATTTGTTCAGTATTGTTAATAGTTTCTAACAACGTACCAATTGTAAACCAGCCTGAGGCTGCATTTTGACGTTATAAAATAAAATATGAGTATAAAATTTGGTGAAATTCTGAAAAATATATGATATGGGATACTATGCTAAAAACAAAAAACAGCCGCGCTTTAGAAAATATGAATATAGAATGAACTAAAAACATAAAAGTCAAGTCAGCTTTGTGTATAGTGATGAATTAAATACACCAAAGTCAAGTCAGTCTTGTATGTAGCGTATGTGTACCAAGTTTGGTTAGATTCTGAAAAATATTCCCCCTTATATATGTAATGCTATGCTAAAAATATAAAAGTGGCCACCATTTTGAAAATATGAACACAGGATGAACGAAATACACTAAAGTAAAGTAAACTTTGTATGCAATACAGTGTAGCAAGTTTGATTAAATTCTAAAATACGGTTCCTTAGATATCTAGCTTGATCAGAAAATGTTAAAATGGCAGCCATTTTGAATATATGAAGAAGACGTACATGTAAACAAAATATATAAAAGTCAAGCAAAATTACAAAGTACTAATATATGTACAAAGTTTGATGAAATTCGGTCCACTGGTTCAAAGGTTTTTAGGGGGACAGACACACACGGACACGCACGGACACGTACACACAGAAAGGTGATCTCATAAGCTTACTTTTCCTTCGGAAAGTAAGCTAAAACATTTAATGTATTTTAATTTGGTGTTTTTGTTTATTACTAATAATAACAGACCGATTTAAGCACTTTTCAAATTTTTAGCGTGGACAACCGTAATCGGGACCACTGTGCGACGCCCCGGTCAGTCCGGGAGAAAAAAACACGGTCGTGAATAATAGCATCGCGAAAATTCAAACCGCTCTACCAGAACCGCTCCGCGGCAAATTATCACGTCATACGACGTACAGCCGGAATGGATAACTTATGTGATTATATTTCAGCACTTGCTTCAAGTGTGTGTCTGTGTGTTTGTGTTCCTTAAACTTCGGCCAGCTTAGAACTACGTCTTGCTAAAGATACCGTCTAGATGCCGCGGAACGCATTTGTGATTTGTAAGAAGTATAGAAGTGGAACTGAGAAATTTGCGCAGCTCTTAATAGCTATGGTCTTGAAATCCGTCGAAGGTAATTATTTGGGCATGGAACAGCGCCGGAATGCAAGGCCGAGGTAAACCAAGTGGGAAATTTAAGTCAATGTTGCTCATTTTACAATTTCTCACAGTATTGATGGACGTGGCGTAACCAGGAGAGCGAGTGGGAAGAACTAGAAAACAGAGACTGAAGAGAAGAAAACTACTGATGAAGAACATTTGCTCTTGTTAACAAAAGAAGAGAACTTCTGGCATCAAGTCTTATTACATTATCAAGGGCGATTGGAGCAAAAAACTTAGAAATTCGTAGAACACAAGGAAAGTTGCTTTCCTATGGAAATGGAAACTCTCTTAAATTTGTGGAATACCTCATTTTTTTCCCCCTATAATGCATGAGCTCATCCGAAAACTTTGTGATAAGGAGCATCATATGTATTACCTGGGAACTAATATTCAAAAGGAACAGATTCTAGTACTTGACTGCAAACTTGACGTGAGCCATATTGTGCAGATACCAAAGAGATGGAAATAAAATAACACTTCTAGTGATTCGTGCCTGTTTCGGATGCCACTAGTGCTGATTTTACCATAAAAATTATTGAGAAGTTTGCAGATATGACCCTGCCAATGGAAAACTTACGGGGTCAGTGTTAGGCAATGGAAGTAATATGAAGGAAAAATTACTAGTTTTCAACGACGGATTTTAGACATCAGTCCACGAGACGTTCTTGTACCCTGTACGACTCATTATCAAAATCTCGCGATAAACGATGTTGCTAAATGTCGTCTGGCTACGGCATATATAATTTTCTTGGTTCAAAGCTCGTCCAGTTTTCCTCTTCTTCAACTCAAATCTGGGAAGTACTGAGGCGTCACCCACCTTCTGTTACATTGTAATCTCTGAGCGATACACGATGGAAAAGTCGGATCGATGCTTTAAAGCAACTCCGTTATCAGCGAGAGGAAGTGCGTGATGCTCTTATCGATATTATTGAAGACACAAACTTCCAGAGGATCTCAAGGTGCAACCACCATTTCCAGTAATAGCACGAAACACCCCCGTGTGTTTTTCATTGCAAATTTCTAAACATTGCTGACAACAGCTGGCCATACTAAAGAAGACACGACCCATATAACAAAAATTAAAGGTTTCCTTCTGATAATTTTAATACGATTGTAAGTGAACTAGTATAATCATGCTGAATACTATTGACACAAGACAATGTAGTTTACACTCCAGGATAATGAAGTTCAACATGCACAATCACAATGAATACGTAGACCCTTCTAGATAGTAACAAATAATTATTTTAAATAATTTAAAGGCATTAGTAGTGCGGTCGTGACCCATAGAGTCATTACCACTAATCCTTCATCCTTCTTAAACTCACAGCAAGTGACGTCACAGCCAAATCGAAGACACTGAATAATAATCTGGGGTCTTGGAAGACTCACAAGTGCAGACCTTCAACGTAGTACAAAAAGTTTACCGCCACGAGACCGTATCCTAGATTCTTAGGCTGACGTCGTCTGCCGTATTCAGGGGTCAAGTGAATGTTCCCGACTCAACCTATGTACACCGTTTAGGTTAATACATGGCAATACCGTACTGTAACGCAAACATGAACTTGGGATTATCAACAACCATGGTCGAAGAACAATCTCACCACGTTCCTGGCTCCCCAATCCACTAGTTTGCGAACCTCGACAACAGTTTCTCTACCGTCCAACGTCCGCCTCCTACGGCAGGTACCAAGAGATTACCCTACACTCCCTAGGCTGCGGTTGTACCGCTGTTGGCCTGTTCCAAGGTGCCAGCTTCAACTATCAAACATACAAGTATCAACATGGTACCAACCTACAAAACTAATTCTGCTTAGTGTCCATCGGTCTCAATGTACACATTTGAAATGTTGAGAATGAAGGACTTGAGGAAGGTACACGGAATTTCGCATTTGTAGTAGTAGTTTGGTATAATATACTGTACATCAAAATAACCAGCAAACTACCCCAAACCAGGTTTTTGATATAACTGCTCCTACAAAACAGCCCCAAACACAGCTCTACCTTGAAAACCGCGCAAGTGATAAGACATGAGAGAAAATATTAATCGATGTAGCAGATATTGTAGAAGAACTTGAAATACCAGCTTCATTTGTATCGGAGTCCAGCCCTACTCACATCAGAAGAAAGAAACCCCACTTTTCGTATGAGGCAGAAAATGAATCAATACATAATACAAAACACGAGTTCAAGGCAAATTTTTATTTTGCAATTATTGACATTTCAATAAACTCTCTGAATGGTCATTTAATCCAGCATCAAGAAATCATATCTATATTTAGATTTATTTACCAAATCAGCGCATTAGAGGACAAATCTACCAAGTATGAACTAGAAGAATATTTAAAGCTTGTAATAGCATTGACTCTCGAATAATGGAATGATATTGATGATATATTAAATATATATATATATATATGCACACACACACACACACATTCTTCAGTTGTCAGTTAGTTTGCTATGTAATGTAGAAATTAAAAGTGACATTAAAGTAAAAATAATCTGAAGTGAAAAACGTTTAGTGTGGTTTCAAAAGTGTTCAAATTATCCGGTACTTATGCAGGACCTTTGTTCAATGTTTTAAAGAGTGGTAATGACCCGACCTTGGCAAGGCGATAGCGTCAAGGCTTGATATACTTGTTATCGGAACTATCGTGGGTTACGAAGTAGAGTCGTTATAAGAAGGGTGTTTCCAACGAAACTCCCATCGTGACGTAAGGCCTTCAATGTTTAGAGTGACTATTATTACTGTGTGGCTTCCTGAATTCTACACCCCCATGATTAAAGTACAGTTGAGTTAGGGAATTTTAATATAATTAATTGCATAGCAAAAAAAAAAAACGCTCAGAAATGTGAGTTGGACACAGCACAAGCCAAAGAACTGAATAAAATAATTGTTTACAAAGATTTTATTTAGAAAAAAAATTTTATGGTTGTAGTATGCACGGCGTATCTAAATTAATCTGACAGACTTTGTAAATGGACACCATTAATGTGACGTCACACGATGATGCCAAACAAACCCTCTGCGCCCATGCTAAACAATTGCACAATTTTGCCAGTGTTC
The DNA here is from genome assembly GCA_003012365.1 of Medauroidea extradentata. Lineage (NCBI taxonomy): Eukaryota > Metazoa > Arthropoda > Insecta > Phasmatodea > Phasmatidae > Medauroidea > Medauroidea extradentata. The sequence continues at coordinate 8,137 of PNEQ01133097.1, read as the reverse complement.
GTAAAAATCAAGTAACAGAGAAAGTGAGCGAATTCTTCCGTTTTCAGAATTAATTAAAATCAAATAAGTTACGAACAAAACCTACCAGATAAATTTGCGGCGTACTCGGAGTTATTTATGTGTAAATAGTGACGAGTTTACTTAACCTAAAAGTAAACATCCACGTTGTTCTCGTTTGAATAGCAGAATTTACTTGCAGTTCATTGAAGTGCGGTACAAAAAGAATAAATTAAGCATCTGATAACTAATCGAAACTACATTTATATTCTTTGTGGTCATTCTTTAAATAAATCCATAATTATGTTCTGTCATTTGTATTCTGTCGTACGATTTCGTCCAATAGTTTTTTTGCACATTATGTGCCTTTATTGGCAATCAGCGAAGAATTATTTTAAAAATACTGATAATAATAATTCAGGAACTGCATTAAAAATAGAAGAAGGTAAATTTCGTATATTGGCTTCTGATAATTGATATAACTTGTCATTAACTTGTCAAGTTTTAAGTTACCCCACAAGGTGTTGCAGGATACTAAGTACGAACACGTCAGCATTACATAACAAGTGCAGAAAGACAGTAATTAACGTTACAGAATGACGTGTGATGACAATAAAATTCGCAATTTTACCATTTTTACGGTAGGCGTAGCTTATTATGTTGCTTAACCCTTTCCTCAAAGGCTAAATTATAGTTACTATATAATTTAATGAAAATATGACAGTAGGCAAGGCAATCACGGTTGGAGAAACTGTGTGGTAGGCAAACTGAAAGTCATAGGATAGGTAAAAATATTTGGCATGGCTACAGAAAATGGTAATGCAGGAGCACTGACAACTATAGGGCAGAGACAGTGAAAATTGTATGGTAGGGACATTAAAAATTATGGGACAGAGATACAGAAAATTTTATGGCGTGGGCACAGAATTGTACGGTAGGGACACAGGAAATGTGAGAAAGAGACATTAAAAATCATGGGGCAGAGGTTAAGTAAATTATAAGGTAGGTGCACTGGATATGTTAAGCAAGGATATTAAATATCATGGAGCAGATGTACAGAAAATTGTAGGGTACAAAAATTGTCGGATAGGGGTACAGAAAATTGTATAAGGTAGAGGTATAGAAAATTGTGGGGTAGGACCACTAAAATATATAAGGGCAGGGTCATGGCAGAGGTACAGGAACTTTTATGGTAGGGCACAAAAATTGTAAGGTAGTTGTATTAGAAAAAATTTGTCAGGGACACTAAAAATCATGGAATAGTGGCAGGTGCACTAAAAACTGTGCGACAGTGGCATAACAGTCACGGAGAAGGGAAGGGGGAACTAAAAATTTTAGGACAGAAGCACTGACAATTGTAGGGCAGATGCAGTGAAAATTGTAGGACAGGTGCACTGAAAATTGTAGGGCAGAGGGACTTAAAATTTTAGAACAGATGGATTTAAAATTGTGGTGCAGAGGCACTCAAAATTGTAAGGCGAAGACACTAAAAATCATCGTACAAGTGCATTAAACACAGCAAGCCAGAAATATTTAATATATCATTATGTTAGCCTATTTTTAGTACACATTTTAAAAATTTAACCCAGCTAGCAAACCCACAAGACTGAATTACCTACACTCAGCAAAACGTTTCAATAAATAAATAAACCACATCTCATGTTCGTCAGCAGCAGAATTTGTATAAGTCACGGTCGCAGAAGAACAGATCTGGACACTCGCCTATCTACCAATGTATTTTGCTTGACCCCCTTGTTGTTTGGCTGTAGTTCGCCAAGTTACCGAGAATGTTGTACTTTTTGGCGCTGTAATCCAGGTGGTCGGACTCAAATTCCGCCCACTTTTTCCATTGTTAACATTATAAAGGAAATAACGATTTCTGGAGCCACGATTTTAAATTGTGAGCGAAGGAAGTATTTCATACATTGATAAAAAAAAACGTTTCGATGAATTGTTTATCTTAGTGGGAGGGAAGTGGGCGGAGTTTGAGCTCGACCGCCCGGATTACAGCGCCAAAAATGTATAGCATTATCAGTAACTTGGAGAAATGCAGCCAAACAACAAGGGGGTCATGTTTCCAGGCGAGTGTCCAGGCCTGTTCTATGGCCGTGGTATAGGCTAACTATCTTAATAGCCTCTGCCTAACTACGCCTTTTGTGAAAATAAATTAGTTTTATCATTCCTACAAAAATGCTCTTAGTAATCGTAACAGTTCACTTTACTCAAGGTGTCTGTGTCTCTACTGTGTCGTCTACATCCAGTTTTTTATCGTTCGGGGGTGGGGGCGGGAACTGTATTTAATTTCTTTATTTATTTTCCTTTTCAGTTATTTGAAGGAGGACGCTGGTTTTAACCAGGGCACTACGTGTTAGCACAGTGCCCTGGTGGAGGACGAGGTTACAAAGGCGCCTCGTCCTCCCGTATCTCCAGCAGATACCTGTAACAAACTTAAAACTACAGAAATTAATACACTTAACTAGCTCACAGGGAAGCCTGATGAGCTAGCCTATATTTAAAATAAGTAATTGGCTAAAATAATACATTTTCGGGCCTCGTGCTAGACACAGAAAAGTCTGCGCCAGCTGCTGCCTTCTGATTGGCTGTTAGTGACCTGCCAGCCAATCACAGCTCCGACCAATCACAGGCCTCAGCCGTTCCGGACCTACAGAAAACACCACAGCTAACTTACAGCTAGCATATACTATTACTAAAAGTGTAAGATTTTTAGTGTATATCATACTAATTAGCTAAGTTAATTGTTGCGATGTAATTTCAACAGCGGCACTGCCACTGCCTGAGGCTGTCCAGTGTATATCATACCATATGCTGTGTTGTTTTCGTGGAGAAACTCTTCGTTTACGTGAAAAGTTACGTCTTAACCCATTTTTTCCTTTGCAAGTGTAATTTGTCATTGTTTGTGTATTTGTGCGGCTCCTGCCATGCAAACTCTCGCCCCTCGTCAGCACAGGCAGAGTGGTGCCATACGTACCAGGCCTCTTCGAGGGGTGTGTGGGGACTTATAATTAATGTCTGAATAAAAGTAGCATACTTATTCCTATCGGAGCTTACAAATTAACTAAATTATCAGCTAATTACTATCTATTAGCTGCGCAGGCGCTAGGGCGAGACGCGGGACAGATTATTTCATGTTCCGGACCACGAGAGAGTCTAGAAAACCGCGAGAAGGTCGCGGGGCAGGAGCCCTGCGAGTGGCCGGAGCTCCGGCCAATCACAGCGCTCGCTGGTTGCGGATCAAGTGAAGCTAGGTAGGCCTATGCGCTAGAAGCGATTTTGGTCGCTTATAACGCTGATTTTCTTCAGGGTCATAATCTCCAAGGCTGGCAATTAAAGTATTTTTATTATTATGGCTAGTAGCATAAAATTGCTCTGCCATTTTGCAAAATACGTCTTGCAGCAGCTCTTGTTTAAGCTCTGCATGCAAGCATCTTATGGGAGTGTACCTAGATGCATCTACTGCTATTCTGAGGTATTTATTTTGCAACACTTGCAAAGTGCGAGTGTGCGATTTCGCGCAATGAGCCCACGCAGTAGCTGCGTCGGTTAAAATGGGGCGGATCATAATACTATATGTTAATTGTCCGCTTTTTAGCTTAAGGCTGGAGTTACGATTTGTCATCGGATAAAGTGCCAACATGCGAGCGTAGGCAAGGTTTCTCTTGCTCTCTACATGACTTCGCGATGTCAGCCTTTTATCCAATATTACGCCTAAATACTTCACTTAATTTTTGTATGGAATATCCTCATTAAACAGAGTGAGGCGGGGAATATTGGGAGGAATGTGTCGGCGTGTGTAAACTACAGCTTCGCATTTGCCTACGTTAATTTTTATTCGCCACAGGCGGAAATAATTTTCTAGCTCATTGAGCATTTCCTGGGCTCGCCGGGTTGTGATATCGGCACTTCTGGATCGCGTGTATGTAACTGTATCATCAGCATATACACCCAGGTCCATGTTCCAGTCAGGGGACCACGAAATATCGCTAGTATATACATTATAAAGAACAGGGCCTAGTATGTTGCCTTGGGGAACTCCTGCCCTAATTACTTTAAATTCTGAGGTCGTTTCGTCAATAGTTACAGCAAAGGAGCACCTTTCTAAAAAGGAGGCAATTAAGGAACCATCACAGTATTCGCCTGGTGTGATTCCGGGAAACCCTGGATAGCCGAAATCAGGACGGCTGGAGCCGAGGAAATACCCCGAGTTCTTCCGAATGCGAGGTGGATGTTTTACTTCTCCACCTTGCTAGGTAATGTGTTACACTGAAGTCAAGCAAATAGCATCCCCGCAATAATTTGAGCAGTGTTGACTCTAGTGTGCCGGTTTGTTTTTCAGCTTTCCTGTGTTTTTACCACGGTTATTGGTTTCAATCTTAGTTATTCATTAAATGTGTGTGATTTCACTAAAAGGGTCCGCGCTGGCCGAATCGTAAGACCATTCGCATACCACAAGGTGATCCGGGCTCGATTCTCTGTGGGGTCGGCCCCGGATTTTCGCATGTGTGAATCGTGCCGGATGATGCCACTGGTCGGTGGGTTTTCTCGGGGAACTCCCGTTTCCCCACCCCTTTATTCCGGCGTTTCTCCATACTCGCATCATGAAACCCCTCACCACCGCTGAAAACCTCGATGTTAAGTGCTGATCAAAATCTCTTACTATTTTTTTTTCTCATTTTACATTTGCTTATTAATTTTATTTGTTGCGAATGTGCTTAATAAGTGTCGAACTTTTCCCTGTTTCTTTTGTTTTCTTTTACCAATACTGATTTTCTGAGAAGACACTGTTGCAGTGTCATATGTCCAAAATATTTTACCAAGTCATACCAGTTTCACCAACGTTGCTTCTCTTTTATCGTCTCCAGATAGTGAAAATGCGTCAGGTGTAGACTTCTCTTAATATACGCCGAGAAGCAGAAGTGTATGTTTGAGACACATCGCAGTCATGCAGGCCTGTTAGTAGTTCATTGTCTATATTTCCACGTACATTCACACACAAATTTTCAGAACTTTAACACAGGGAAACAATTTTAAGAGATTTACGTCACTCATCAATACAGCAAAAAAAAAAATACTCTTAATATTTGAAGAGCTTACATTCATACCCAGATATTTCCTAAAAAAAAAATCCGAAAATGAGTTAAACATCTTTTCTGTATATGGTAGGTGAAATTCACAAGAATATGTACTCAGATTCAATAAAGAGAAATTATATTCCACTTAAAATCAGGCGAAAATTTGGGTTTTAATTCAAAACCAGACACGTCCGGCTCACTGTTATTTGGCATTAAAGACAAGTACATCTGAGGCATACGGAGTTATCAAAGGCCGCTTCTAACAAGTTTATAATCTTCAATGCCAGGTATTTTCATGATATTCATCAAGGGTAGACAAGTCAGTTTGTTTTCCTTTAAAAAAAATCATAGTATTAGCACACGTCACACCTATAAATATAATTTTAAATCAAACAACAAATACATTTTTACATACAAAATTTAATATACGTCAGTATCTCAAGGTATATTTTATAGCATTTCTCTGAAATCGAGTAAGGCGGATATGTCAGTTTGAAAGTTTGCTACTTATTGACAGAAAATGTACAATGTTATTTTTGACAGCGTTTCTGTAAATTAACAATTCTCAGACTTCAATAGCTCTTAAAAATTACATAACTTTCGTCGTATCCGAAGTGACTCCAGTTTCAGTAACATTAAGCAGAAAACACAGCTTAGACATAAATGTCAGACATTGTACACAGTTGTTTGCATTTAAGGCGCACAAAATTGTGAAACTGTAAGTATGTTTGATTGTCTTCGTCATACGATTTTCTTCTGGAGATTAATGTCGTACAGTTCGGATATACCAGTTTTTCGCTTCTCCTTCTATTCCAGGATATTTTCTGAAAAATTTAGTTATTTCTGTGCTTGTACTGTGGGCGAAGAGGGAGGGTGGGGTTATAAGGAATTGTTTGTTGGGAAATTGTTTTATAACCCCACGTACAATTTTTTGCGAAACTTAGTAAACGGTTCGCAATTAACTTAATTAGTACATTATTTATTATTGCCTAGAAGTGTCTTGACAACTATGCATTTAATATCTGTGCTGTTGATTTTTACCGTAACTAGCGATCAAAATTATATTGTAAAAAAAGTTTAATGTAGGTAATTATTTTATATGATCAACTACGCAATTATTAGGTGTCTTGTAACACTGTCTCACAAAAGAGTTATTTTTTTATGAAAACGTCTGTAGTTAATAAAAAGAGCAGGCGTACGTTACTTACGTATGAAATGTTTTCTAAATGCAATGTCATGTTAGATTTTTTGATCAATTTTTTTACTCCAAGAAAGGTGGAATTAATCAAGCCCAATCACAATTTTTTTCTACCGTAGTGTAGACCAACATGGCGTCTAAGAAAGAGCAGGAAAATCTTAAGTTTAAATTCGTATTACATTCCTCTATTGTTTTTGGGGATTAAGGAAGAGTGACGTAATGATAAACCCACTATTCAGGGAACGTTATGAACGTTGCCGTTTGCCGGCGTTTTTTTTCTCCCCTGTTTCTCATTTTCTTGCATTCCGCCATTTCTCCACACTTACTTCACTTTACCTTCATCTGTGCTTAGAATTTTGAGGATAAGAGCTCGCTCCATTCCTTCACGTGTAGTAGGAGGACAGCAAAGTGATTTCCATATAAATTCAAACAGCCTTTTCTCAGTCAGTTTTAAAGATAGAACATTCAAATAGACGCAATTTTGCAGCTTCTATTGGCTACAGTAATTACCGTGCTTTTTAATCAAGAAATTAGGTAATGCGAAGTAAATCTATTAAACACACCCATATGTCATGTTGTTTGTTATGTATGTTAATCCACCCGTATCAATAGAGGATCTCAGACGATTGAAAAAGTCGGCGTTGCGGACGTTGTAGCTGCTAAAACAAAGGTGCTATGCAGTTGTTTGAAATTATATGTCGCCTGGGGTAGCAAATGGTAATGGTCAGTGATATGTAGGGTGGCTAGTTCTGGAGGTTCCAAGGTCACAGGCAAACAAGATGCTAAGGAGTGATTCACAGTTAAAAATCATAATTACAGGCCATATAACAGTAGAAAGCCCGTGCAAAATTAACCCACAATTGAATTTATTCTGTAATATTAAGCAAATAACATTTTTTTTTCGATGAACCGGAAGTATTCCTTGCTGTACGGAATACATCCAAAGGCCACCTGAACATACTGGAAATGTTGTCGAATTTAGAGATAGTGAGAAATATGTAAATAAAACCCCAACTAACAGTTCTGTGTAAAACGTTATTTACAATATGGAATCATATTTTTTTTAAAATTAAAATTTTTCCTTTAATGTATTTTGGCTAATAAAATGACATGGCTGTCATTCAGTAAATCTTTTGCTTTTATTTATTTATTTATCTTTGCCACCTGTTTATCCCAATTTGAGTAGATAAATCTACTCGGGGATGTAGGTGTTCTCGACTGTATACATACACATATTACAATTATAATCAAATTAACAAAGAGTAAGTCATATGACAATAAGAATAATAGTCAACATGGATAAAATATGAGACAAACACATGATAACATAATCAGTCATTCAAGTACTCATTGACAGAATAATAGTTCTTTTCTATTAAAAATTTTTTAAATTTATTTTCTATATTTATCGGACACACACTATATGCATTTTTAATATCAGAAGGCAACTTATTGAAAATTTTTATTGACATATAATTTAAATTTTTTTTGATAAACGGTTAAATTAGAAACCGGATAATGCATATTACTACAATATCTAGTATTATGATTGTATAATTCCAAATTAGTAGCTTTTTTAAAGCTAATCCAATTATTTTTTACAAAAATTAATAAAGAATAAATATATAAACCTGGTAACGTTAATAATTTATATATCTTGAAAATCTCTTTGCATGAATCTCTCTTCTTTTTATGAAACATGATTCTGATAGCTTTTTTTTGTAGTTTAAAGATTTTTTTTGCATCAACTGAGTTGCCCCAAAAAATTACACCATAGGAGATCAGTGGATAGAAATAAGCATAATAAATTGTCAATAATACCTTTTGATCCATAAAAGTGCACATATAACGG
>PNEQ01133078.1:0-51120 GCA_003012365.1 Medauroidea extradentata | reverse complement strand
GGCCTACTACAACTGACAAGAACCAGCTAGATCTGAACTGCAGCTTCCTGAAGATGATGTGTCACCAGTTGTGGAATTGTGAGAGTTTATAGAAGACAAAATTTGTGAATTTAGTGTACTAACTGTTATGTATTTCAGTACAAGATTTAATTAGCCTAAGTGAAAGATGCGGAAGATGGCAGTGTTTGTGCCATGGCATCATAAATTATTATTGTGATTCAGCACGAAAGTAGGCCTACTTAGAGTCCACGTCAAATTAGAAACTAATCCAAGGCTATGCGCAGAGGATGAAAATGGGGAGGGAAAGTCCATGCCTTCGCAAGCGAGGTGGCGAAGGGATGTGGTAGTTCAGTCTGCCGACGCTGATCGCTCTAGTCACATGCATTGCTATCTCTTGTAAGTGTGTAACGTCTAGAGTAAAACCATCGGCTGGGAAGAATGAGTACATTCTAATAGTGAGTAACAGTATAACACAACTTATTGTAATTTTACAGCCGACAAAAATGAACACACGGAATGTCAAGTGCAAAAAAGTGAAAAGTTATGCAGTCAATGCCGGGAACAAGTTTTTAGTGTTTTTAAGTTCATGGTGAATAAATCGGAGGAAGTTATTAAAATACCACTTTCTGGGGTGATTAAACGAGCGAGTGCAGCAACAGGTGTTTTGATGGCAACAGTTTACAGGACAATCGGGACGGTGCTATGTTGCAGGACAGTACAGTAAAATCATTTACTACCCCACACAAATGCAGAACGAAACAACAAATGAAGACGAATATAGACAATTCTGTCAATCTGGTAGTGAGGCGGACAATAACTTCCACTTAACTGATAAGTGTCTACCGACTGTTAGGGCAATATATGTTAAGTTTGTGACTGACATAGGTTACGAGGGGATAAATCCTCTTTAAATTGGTGTATCACTGGGAAAAATTACTATTACCTAAATTTTGTATTTCTCTGAATGGAAATTCCATAATGTATTGTGTTTAATGTATGTGTGTAATGCATTCGCCTACCAGGGTGGGTTGTTTGAACCTTCCTCATCCACGCGGTGGAGGCCTTGCCTCGTTGACAAAGTCAGTGTGATTAAATGTTATAACGAACCAATTGTTGTACCACAATTCTCTTAAATTGTTCTGTATTTTCATTGCAATAACTACCATAATATTTCCAGTTATGTTAATCATTATTTTTCTGTGTTGTGATTTGTGAACAATTCATTCACACATTGGTTGAAGTAAAATGTAGTTCCTAGTTTTTTTTTTCATCGATCTTAAAATAACAAAGATGAGGTAGGTAACATAAAACAATTTTACTAGAAGGGTAACATAAAGCTTCTTTTCATTACATATTTCTCTCTAACACCACATGATCTGATCTTACATACATACGATGTCAGTATGTCTATGCAACTGTGACTGTTACGATTGCAGCGTCTTTGAGTGCATATACCTACCTACGTTTTCAGCAGCTCAGATATTATTACCTACCATACCCTCCCTCACATATTTTCTCCCCCTTCTTGGCTATCGCCAGACACCTCCCCTACAAACCTACCACCCCTCAAGTTATGCGAGAATTATTCTTTCTCTTGAATTTCACTCTTACTTTAGCTTACTTCATGTTATAATACATTTTTTTTATTTTACGTAAAAACTAGTCCAGTAGCTTATTGTATTAATTGAGCAAGTCTGCAAATTAATTATATTGTTACAGTGACAGACAAGATTTTAGTGATATGATACAGTTGAGATTGTGGTTGGGCTTAAAAACCAATAAGTTATTAATACCATTACGTATAATGTTTGCAACACATGCAACCACTTTGTTTTGTAGCAACACATGACATTTGGAAGAGTAGACTTTCCATAACTGTTACAGAAATACAAAACTATTACTTCTTGGAAATATGATGTACATCTATTTGATAATTAACTTGTTTTGAAGATTATGCTAAAAAAATTAATTTGACTGGCCTTGGGCATAGTTCATTTTGAACACATGTGTGATATAAATAAACATAACACATAATTGAACTACCTATCCACTTCATGACTATTATGTTGGCTTAATTTTGAACATTTTAAAAAGAGCAGTTTTGTGTGCATATTGTTTGTACTATGTTTGAGTTGTATTTAATTTTTACAGTTTGTTTTCAATAAATTCCTTAAAATATAATCTGTGTTAATTGTGAAACTTGATCTGTAATGTTCTTGTGAATTGTGTCATCGTATCTACATTCCACAAACTACACTGCTGTAAAGATACCATAATTAGAGATGATGGCTTATCGTGGGAAAACTTGACTGTTTGCTGGATTTCAACACATGTTCAGCTTACCAGACAATTACTGGCGTTAGCTTGTATTTGGGGCTGTTACCATATTTGAAGGAACCAATAAAAATCCCGATATTGCAATATTTTATGCCTGTTATTGGCCTGCGGACAGCTACGCTGTGTCAGAAGTATATCACTGAATCATATATGTTGCAAGAAGCTACAGCGTCTTAAAGGGTATGTTGGCACAAAACACTTGCGGGAAATACCATCTCTAACTATAATACATGTACACCATAATTTATAACTTTCTCAAGAAAAAACAGTGCTAAATCACATGCAAGAATGTATAACTGGTAGACACATTTCATAAGTGAGCTAAAATAAATAGTAGTGTTCCAGTGAGAGTAATACAGATCCAACAATAATGTAGATACACACATTCAGCCAAGTGTGTAGTGCAGCAGTTAACTGTCAGGCTGAGGTTTATAACACATATGATGCTTGTGCGATGTTACAAAATAAAGTTCTGTTAACCTTCAGTGTCAATTACAATGTGAACTGTTTATGGGCTAGCTGTGCATGATTTTTAACATCACTGGAACTGATTTTCAACTGTTCTGTTGAAAAAACCTAACGTAACGTACAAAGGCATTGTAGACATGCCTAACAAAAACTAATGTACAGAAATCTTTAATTCTACTGATGTATTCAGCAGTCCACTGTAATACTCTTGTCAAATTAAATTATGTTTGTTGGTTGAAGCACCTTGTCGTACAAATGTTTCCTGCTGGCTATCTGGTGATGGGCATGTTGTGTGCCCTAGAACTACTCAAAGTTGGTTTGGTAAAATAATTCCTTTATTGACAATTTCAAAATAACAGGTAAGTACAATATTGGTCAGAGTGAAAAATTAAAAACTTGAGGAACAGTTGAGCAAATAAGATGGACCATCAGAAACAAAATGAAGATTAATTTGAAAAAGACAAAGGTAGAAAGATTTACGAAGAGAAAGAAAAGGAGTTAGGAAGTGTTAAAATTGGGAAGATTAAGAGATAGGTGCTGTCTCTGAGTAGAACTACCTTGGGGTAGTGTTACAAGGAGATCTTGGGGTGGAAACAAGTGCAGAGAGTAGTTTATAACAGGATGATGGTTCTGGGTATGTAGGAAAGGGTGCTGTACAGAGTCAACCCTGAGGTGAAGGAGAAGACGTATGGCACTATGGTTGATCTAATGCTAGAATGTGCCGCATCATTATAGGACCCACACGTGAAAGTGGAGGTGACAGAACTAGAAAGGGTGCAGTGAAGGGCAGGCGGAGATGGCAGGAGCAGGTCAGAGAGGATGGTGTTAATTTTAGGTCATCTCTGAAGGATAGGACAAGGGCTGAGAGACTGTTTAGAAATGAGGATGGAGAAAGGTGGGGTAAGTTGAAGGTGAGGTTGACTAAAGGAATGATAGCAGAGGTATAAAAAACAATTCTGACGGTCCAGAGGGTTTGGAGGATGGAGAGAGGAAGACAGTCCATGCTGGTTAGAGATGGCATTACATAAGTTGGGACCCTTGAGACGAAGCTAGGGAAGACAACTGCTACCTGGCGTCAGCCTAATTGCAAATTGAATGTTATGTTGGTTGATTTTTTGAATGATGGTTTATTTGTTTAGGCCTATAGATTTCAATGTTTAAACTCAGTACCTTCCATACACAAAGCTGAAACGTTACAGAATAATTTTCCTTTATTTTTTTTCAGCTTTGTCATGGAAATTTGTGTTTGAAGAAAAGTGGAACGGTGTTGGCAGTCTATGCATTGGATGTAGGTGAAGGAGTGGAATTTAACTGTGGATTTGTTTATAGTGAAGCAGGTTAGAAATTTTAGGAAGGGGCTGAGAAATAAGTGATTGAGTAGGATGAGATTACCACAAGGCGTTTATGCAATTGCAAGTGTCAAGTTATTTTTATTAGTTGCCTAGTTCAAATTCTTCATTTTCCCCTTTCATGTTTTGCCAAATCATGCAGGTAGATTATTGTTTATGCTATCATCTCTACTTAACTGTGTTGTGAGTTGCCAGATAACATTTGACATGTAAAAAAAATTATTTGTAATAAATTTTAGATTATTTTCTTGCCACAGGGAATGTACGAAGTGGGTTAGTATTTATTTTACACAAAATAGCAATAGAGCTGTAAACTTAGTTATACTTAAAAACTGAAATACAAAATAGCCTCTGTGTTGATCACTGTAATGTGCACCTACAAGAGTACTAGCACAGTTTTAAGAGAGATTCAGCTGGCAGGGCTACTGTAGTGCAGGTGGTCGACGAAGGGAAGCAAGGGGTTTCCTGCTTTATGTATTTTGAAAAGACCTTTGATATGTGATATGGAAAATGAACGCTCAACTCGACAGCAAAGGGCTGGTTGGCTCAATGTACTTCCTGAAGAGTGTGAGATAGATAAATAAACGCTGAAAACATCAAATGATTTCTACGCTTTTTTCGAAGCCAATATGGATAAAATACTCAATAACAATCCCAGATAATGGTATTTGCCAACTTTATGAGTAAAGGACCTTAGTTACGCTGGATAAAATCTTAAGGAAGTCGGTGGGGAAGTGGAGAAGGCTTTATAGGACAATGGTTAGGCAATTATTGAAGTATGCTGCTTCAGTCTAGTACTCATACATGGAAGAGGAGATGAGGGTATGGGAAAAGGTGCAAAGACTGGTAGCAATGTAAAAATAAATAAAGGTGAGGTTGAGGATGAAAAGGAATTCAGACCATTTATACTGTTAAAGGAGTTGGGTTGAACCTTCTGAAGGACAGAATATTATAAAGGATGGTCAGGATGTATCAAGGGGTGAATGGAGTGGGAGGGTGGGGAAGGTTACTTAACTAGGTTGTTGTATAGGGATAGAAATACTAGTAGCAGAAAGCTTCTTGGGGTTTGAAGGACAGTGTATGAGAGACAGAATGGTCTGGGAGTGTAATGTTTTTTAGAGGGAATTGGTGACAATGATGAGGGTGTGGTAGTTCAGGGAATGTCTGGAATGTGAGGTGGAGTAAGTAAGTATTCCAAGAGATGCTTTCCACTCGATGAATGCCCAGTTGTAAGCCTGTATCTATACTGTCTTATTTTATTCAGTTGACCACAGTAGGCTTACTATTGTATTAGGCTATAATCAAAACAGTCAACATAGTCCGTCCTTGTCCTCTACATCCTGAACACAGGCTTTAAATAAAGGCCTTGTAAACCTTTCAACACTTTTGAAGTATGCAGAAAACTAATAAATTTGTGATCTACGAGTACTGAAGATTTTAAAAGCATGTTTAGAAATCGAACCTACGAGTTTTATTTATTTAGTCTCGTACATAGACGCGGAATTAATCATTGTATGGATCATATATTATCATGCACGATGCCTGAAAATAAAACTTGTTTAGCCCTATATACTATCAGCGTCGCTCAGTACACCAATTTCTCGTTTACGAATATTTCCGCACGGATTTCTACACTAGCCACAAGTTTGCCATCCGTTTTACTCACATAGGTAACATTTAATAAGACTACGAAAAGACGGTATTATTAGCACAGATGGAGAACAATTTCAACACATTCAGTATTATACTGTTGAGTTTTACATCCCAAAATATTTCGCTCCACTTCAACAAAACGTTTGGTTATTTAACAGACATCGCCATTTTGCCATTTAAAATCAAAACAATCGTCTGCTTGCAGCAGACTCGCAGCGAGTATTTTTTCGCTGCAACCGCTGCGGAAGCGCTGCAGCGCAGCGGTGGCCAGCGATGGCAGCTGAACGTGTGCAGCGTAAAGCGCTTCTGCAGCGCTTTGCCTGCTGAAGGCGCCCTATGATGGCCGCCGCCGCGCGTATTTAATTATTATTTTTCCGTTGTCTCGCAAACTTTTAATCCAGTTTTCCTTGCAGTTTTATTTTTTTACAATTTTTAGTCGAAATTTTCTTAATTTTGTTGGTGGGGCGGGCGGGAGATAGACGAAAAGATTGACGGCTCAGCGGTGTCAGTCATCACGTCTCACGTGTTGATGGCGCGCGCAAGGACGGCCTAACTCACCATGCGCACGCTCGCCGAGCATTGCGCTAAAAGTTTTGAAAGTTTTTTCGCAGATTTTTTTTCTTTTCACGGTTGTGGCTTACCTGTTGACGGTAAATGTGTTTTGGTATTGTTTTGAGCCAGTATACTTTTTTTTAAATTACCTTAAATTCCGACGAAACATGCCCGAGGATTTCACCATTTTTTTGTTGTCGGGAAGGTTGGGAAGGGAAGGGGGAAGGGGTGAAGTCGGATTTAACGAAACATTGATTTAGAGTAAACATTTTTGGGTCCCAAGGGCATTTCGTTAAATCGGAGTTCTACGTTAATTCCAAAATTAAGGGTCTTGAATTATTTGTATTTACAGTTAATGTATTTTTATATGTGCAACCCACCAAATACTGGTGTATAAACAAAATTTTGGATGAGGAATTAACCACGCCAAGTGGAAATTATGAACTATGAAAAGATAAAATGTGTATACAGCTAATTGCAACGTAATAATATTGAACTTATTTTGTTTTGTTTAGTGTTTTGTACTTTTTTCTTGGCAACATGAACATTTTTACGGCCCTAGGGGCAATTTTAGACTCTTAACGTATTTTTTGGCAGAGGGATAGGAGATTTGTTGGTGTTGGAGTGGGCTGCCTGCAAACCAGCAGATATCCTCTCCTCTCGGTGGCCATTCTACCACCCACTAACGGTACTTTCCAGCCACCGTTCTGAGTATATAAGATGGGGGCTTGACTAGCCAGATCACCAGTCTAGGACTCGGGTTACCTCCCCGAGCAAGCCTAGGCACACTTCCCCTCCTCAAAAGGGTTGCTTCTTGAAAACGGAGCCTAAGTCCGCCTTCCTACCTTGCCCAGGGTTGCTTCTTGAAAATGAAACCTAAGTCTGCCCACCTCATCCTGTTCAGGTTGCTTCTTGACAGCCCAAGCCTGATTGTGCCTTTACCTGTGCTGAGACTTGCTTTAGTAGCACAGACATTCTAAGGAGAAAGCAAGGCTCAGGAACATGATTGGTGGCTAAAAGCAGAAAGCTGTGCGGCCCCAACCTTCATCTTGCCTTGCCTTTCCCGCGAAAAAAAAAAAAAAAAAAAAGATCTGTGTCGCCCTACTTCTTCCTTTCTTTCCCTATACTAGTTGATAGCTAATCACGAGACATCAAAATTAACTTCTCATATTGCTTCCGCCCACCACCAACAAACTTTCATTTATCCCACGTCACAGAAAAAAAAACATTTGGGTTTTAGCAGTGACTGTTCCAACAATGATAAAGGATGGGCGGGAGGGGGGGAGAAAGGGAAGAGGGGCAATAATGGAGGAACCAGGCAGTGGAAGTGAGAACATTCTCTCTGCCTCCCACTCTTGACACCCATCAGTTTATGACTACAACTCCGCCTCCCCCCCGCCGTGATTTTTTTCCCACATACAGTATTTATTTCTATTTTCTGCGTATTGTGCACGCACCCCTGAATTTTTATCAGTTGTTTTGGAATAAAATTGCACACTATACAAGAGTAAATATGATATATCTATGGACACAAATGAGACCTTTGATCAATGGCGCAACACATGTAATGTAAATATGTATTTGGGTTAGTGAGTCGAGTGTACGAAATATTGCTGAAAACAGTTAAAAATCCAGTAAAACGGAATGCCTGGGCTAACTGACATTACAGAGAAATTATAATTAAACAAAATCAAAAGTACCTGAAAGGAAAATGTAAGTATTTCAACGATTACGCCACAGTTGATGTAAAATTTTACTAGGTAATATAACTGTGCAAATTAAGCAAGTTCCTGCACAGCTAATCAAGCAGGACATAAACAGATGACATGAACGGGAGGGCTGAAACTCCCAACAGCAACTTCTGCAAACATTCCACTACACCCAAACACACATGCACACTAACATGCATACATATGTACATGAGCAAGCATGTATACCCATGTGTTAAAGCCACTCACCTGTCATCCTTTTGGTGACAATGTTGGGGCGAATGTACAGGTCCTTCAGTTTGGGGTTGCCCTTGTTTTGTGACAGCACCAGAGAGTCCTGCTTCACCAGATCTTCTTTCTCACGCTCCTCTGCCTCTCTGTTCTTAAACTTCTTCTGCACCTCCTTGATTAGACGGAATGCAGTGTTGAGATTAGATGAGGGTGCAGAGAGCTCACCTGGTTCCTTCACATTGGTGCTGCGGTACGTTCTGTAACAACGCATCCTTGCTGCTCACCAGCCCAACTGCAACAACTTCATAAAGCCATAAAATATCTCACTGATACAAATATGCATTTTCGTAAAGCAACTTGCAGATTGTCAATCATGTAAAGAGCAATGATGAAATACTAACTCTTTGCTGTTTCAACTGAGATTATTACTATGTGTTAGTATTTGTTTACCTTCAGTTGAAACATAGTGTAATGTAATATAATTACAGTAATTACTTTGCAATTCGGGGTCCACTTAAGTAATAGTAATATTTTTTTTTAAAACCATTAATTTTATTGCTATTGGCTGAAAATATAGAAGCTGTAGCTCAGTAATACATTTGCAATTTTTCCAAATTGTACGTAAGCAAGAAGGTAAATCATCCGGGATCCGACAGCAACCAGAGATCTGATTGGCTAACTTTAAAAATGGTGGGAAAAAATACTCCTTGGAATAGAATATATTGATTGTTCCCCTAAGCGCATAATCAGGATGGCACCGAGAAACACAATTTACATGATCATTCCGAAATACTTTGTCACTAATTGCAAATAATGTAAAGTAATAATTCCTTGCATATTTTAATTGTAAAATTATTGAGCTTTAAAAGTGTCATATATTACCAAATGCTGCTGTAAACACTGAAACTGTGTTACCTATTGGCTAACATGCACATGATGTGATTGGACCGTTATTTTAGTTTGCAGACCTCTTGCCAGGCATTATAGCAGGTTTCGTAATTTTATACAGACATAAAAAATGGGGCAAATTTAATGAACCTTGTTACTTAAAAGCTAACTCGTAATATTTGCTTGTTGTCAATGCATGCACCATTACAATTGAAGATTTTCTTCAAAGATTTCACTGGTACCAAGTTGAGAGGGTTGAAGAAACAAAAATAGAATAAAAAATAGGTAATATCCTCATTACCTATGGACTCCACTCCTTCACGTGCAGCAGTTGGTGGCACTGGTAGAATGTTTCAAAATCAAGTCACCATACACTATGAATTGTTCGGCCGCAAGATGCTGAAGTTTCACTTCTGAACCAGTTTAGGACACAGAATAAAAAAAACAGCTGACTAAAGGAAGCCTGTATATTATTTATTAACCTTTCCAGACATTACCTCGTAGTCAACAAAAATACCGAAACTTTTTTTTCTCTTCAGCGCCCAACACTTCAAGTGATACTCAACTGTCAAATTTGTAGGGCGAATGCATGGGGAGCGCATGACATAACACATTTCACAGCTTTATACAAGACAACAGATAACGCTATTGCGGTGGGGTTGCTTTTAAAAATAGATATACATCATTACGAACAACTTACTCATATTCATCCCCCATACAACTTGAATAGTTAAACAGTTTCTCACTGACCAACATTTTGATGTTTTAGTTTGTTAGAAAACATTTCTATACAACTATAAAAAAAAATTTAGCCTTCAGATTTGTTCATTAGCTTTCAGATACACGAAATTACCCACCATAAAAATCTGGATACAAATTTGTTTTTGATTCATTAGTTATGATGTGATATATTTAAGGATGCATTTAAACAGTACCAAGATCAAAATTTGTTTTTTAATTTTTTCAACAACTTAAAATGGTGTAAATGATGAACTAACTACATCACCGATGCACGTTTTGATGCGGTACAATATGCAAAAATTTTAAGATCAAAGTTACAAGGTGAAAATTTTAGGATTTTTGGCAACAGTGCTCGCTGAAACAAGGACAGTGCTTGTGACAGTTACTGTGCATTATAAAGAGAGAGCAATGTCCATATAACCCTGTACTGCAATCTAAGCGTGAGATGTTCTATAGTAACTAAACATTCGAATGAATCGGATAGGCCTATTCTCCGCTTTTCTCCTCATTTTAATTACCTTATATAAGATACTATATATATATATATATATATATATATATATATATATATATATATATATATATATATATATATATTATTTTGCCACCACAGGTTTAGTACAATTTCCCAATGATTTTAAAGAAATTTTTCCAATTTTTCCGGAAAATGTAGAAAAAAAATGTTTTTTGTCCTGGTTTTCTTCTTTCCGTCAACTTTTCTGGAAATTTTAGAACTCTAAGTAAGACATGTTTTAAAACATTTCTTTCTGTGTTGGAAACTACTCTTCAGTGGAGTGACTACAAGGGCTGATAGCTACGCACAATAGCCCTGCAAACATGTGATAAGAACACAGTAGCCAATAGCCATACACTTATTCTTAACCTTTTGACTGCTGCTGACGCGATAACTCATCCTACCAAATACTGCTTTGTGTCCTACAGGCAAGATATCTCGTCTCAGGTGAAAAATATTTAAGTGCCTTGCTAGCATGTAAAAAAAATTGTGGGAGTAAGAGACAAGGAAGTAATGCGAGGGACGCTACGATGGAAGGGCCAGGGGGGAGGTGGGAAGGAAAATGTGGCTAACAAAGAAAAGAGAGATAAAAAGATGACTCATACTGGCTTGAGAGTGACAGGCAGAGAGGATGGTGACGGGCAGAGAGGATGACGATGAACCAGGGGGAGGGGTGGCTTGCCTTTCCCATGTCCCCAGCTATCTATAAATAGCCTGCCAAGGTCGCTTGCAGCCTGCCTGCAGCCAGCTCACGTGTGTACACACCTGGACAACACTCCCCCATCCCCACTCTTACTGTGCTGTGTGTCCAACACTTCCAGCATGTCCCCCTCCTGTTTCCACAACGTGATAACGTGCCGTGACAGCAGAGAAAACTTGCCTTTTTTATTTATTGTCCAGACAGGGCTGAGGAGAAAGCATGGCCCAGGAATGCAGCAGGGAGTGAATACATGCAGAGGGCTGTGCGGCCCCAACCACCACCTTGCCTTGCCTTGCCTCTACTGAGGAGGGGGGAGGAAGGACAGTGTTGTTCTTTTTCTTCCTTTCTATCTCCATTGAAAGATGTTATCACGAGATGTCAAAATTAACTTCTCATACTGCTTCCGCCCGCCACTCACAAACTTTCCTGCCACGTCAAACATAAAAAAAAAAAAATAACGTTTTAGCAGCGAGTTACCGCAGAAAAGGGTGGAGGAGGGGGTAGATATAAAGGAAAGGAAGAGGAGTAATGATGGAACCAGGCGGTGAGAACATTCTCTCTCTTCTTTCTACTCTTGACACCCGCCAGTTTACGATACAACTACGCCTTCTCCCCCCTCCTTTTTTCACATAACTGCCTATTTTCCACGTTTTTTTTATATTTTCCGCGTATTCTGCGTACTCCTGAATTTTTATCAGTTGTTTTGGAATAAAAGTGTGCACTATGCAAACGGAATGTGTAAGAACACCTGCGTAGGCTAAGAGACACTTGAAAACATGATCACATCCTCTTAGATCTCTTATCGAGTCTCGCTCATGAGGGAAGGGGGGTACTAACAGGCTGAAATTTGGTCGTATCGGTATGTACGGACAACTCGGTCATACGGACAAATTTCAGGGAACCGTGAGTGTCCGTAGAATCGGGGTTCCACTGTAGCTCTTGATTTTAGTAGCAGTTTCCAAAAAACTAAAAGGGATGATGTTCCTAAAGAAATACAGAACACCTGAGCTAAAGTGGCACAATTTCAGCTTCTCAACACTGAGTTTGGACTAGGTGTTCCTGAACAAGGGACACAGTATATAATCAAAAATTAAAAACAATGTAAGTGTCTCAAAATTCATTATAAACAGACTTTCAACTCCAAAGCCAATGACAGCTACTATTACGGTGGCATGATACTGATGTGGTCTTTGTGCCTAAATCAGGTGGCAGTGTTGTTTTCATCTTAAGGTATTATTTTCCTTACTCAACCACATCCAACAAGGTCCTGGTCAATATTTGAATGTATTAAATTTAATATCTGAACTTTGCAACTAGGTTTCAGTTAGTAGCAACTTACATGACATTAATTACTACCCAATCTGCTTTCCTGGCATTACCAGCTTGAACTTTTCCCTTTCGTATTTCATTAAATACCTGTACACATAAAAATATTTAGATATTATTTTATATAACACCATGTATATTAGTAACAATACTTACCAACTGCTTAGCTACACATAAATAATATTTAGTTAGCAATTCAAAATGTGTTATCAAGAAAGAAATGAACATTAACTACAGTATTTATTAAGGTTATTTTATAAGTTGTTTTATTTTACTAAAGTCAAATTTGCTACTCATCACAGATCTTACAGGCAGGTTCACTGCAGTAACAAAACCTTTTGACTCGTACTTAAACACATGTACTGTTATACCAACATATTGAAACACTGAAAACAATGACCAGTTAGGTCAGAGTACGCAGCACACTAATACAGTGGAGGAGCGAAGCAATGTAAAATACTTACACTTCCTTGACAAAGGTTGCATCAGGCTGGGGGTACGTGCCACCTTCGTTGCGGCCCATCGTCGCTCCAGGGTGGAAAAAGTTAATTCTCAGGTACGTGTAGTCACCCTCTACAGACTGCGAGATGTTTTTGATGGTCGCTATGTGAAATGGCACAGAAATGCCAAACACAGGCAGGATGATAGTCTCGTACTTGCGATCTGCACAACCACATGTCACATTTGTAGTACCAACTGCATAAATTTGCTTTGAAGTGCACATGAGATTTCATTGTCAGACTCTAGAAAATATTAAGATAAATCTGCAAGCATCCCGGCGCCCCAACAAAAGGTGCTTAGGGGGCCACTAAGCGAGTGCAGTAACTGTTACTAAAACACGTAGACAGAGATGCACAAGTACTTACAGAAACAGTACTTGCAGGTTGGAGAACACAAAACACAGATGGACAACACATTTTCACATGGTTGCGCAGTCGTGACATTTCACTGGCCAGGCCAGCTTCCTAGGGCTGCGAGTTATTGCACACTGCAGTATGGCGGACGGTAAGCGGTGGTTGGTAAATAGCACACCTAGCAGCCAAGGGACAATCTAGGATGTGGCGGAAAATTTGAAAGTTATCGGATACAGAGGCCTGGAGGTTGTCTGGATTTTATGATATACTGATGGGCTACTTCGCAGTGCCTCAGTTCTGCATTATTGTCAGAACGTAATAAGGCTCTCACCACACTGGTGTTGTAACAGGCATCAAAAGACAGTTTATGGGAGGCTGTATGTGTAGCAACTGGTTTATCTGGAAGGTTTAGACTGGAAATGGCAATTGCTTGTTAGGTCGTATCGGCCCTGTGGTCATTCAACCTCTGCCTTAGTGTGTTCATGGTGAGACTTATGTACTCAGCATCACGCTGCTATGTGCACTGTAGTTGGTAGATAAGGTATTTCACCTCACAGCTGTAATTGCCTTGAATTGGGTATGTGTGATTAGTGAACCTGCTATGGAAAGTGCTGCAGCAAGGGCTATTGCAGGGATGGGAACCTCTGGGTGTGGTGATTGTGCTGAAGATAGGGCTGGGTGGTAGTTTGGGGCGCACCAGTTTGTTGCGCAGAATTGGAGGTCATCTGAAAACTAGTCTCGGGGATTTGGACAACAGGATGTGTGTAAGCGGTGAAGAGAAAGTATTTTGTGGCCACAGTTAAGGAAGGTCTTGAGTTTGCTGTTACCACGAAAGCCTTGTATGACAAATTCCATGTTTAATGTATTTTTTAGCAAGTTGTATGATTTAATATCAAGTTCACGTGAAATTTTGTGCCTGTCAGCTACAAAAAAGTAGGCCTACATTTTACCAAAAGAAAATGACAGAAGATTAAGGCCTGTATACTTCCCAGCCATTAATTTGTACTTGTTTAATCATGTGTATTACCTGTGTATTACCTTAACAGCTAAACAATTTAAAGCTGATCTGGGAAATTTGGCCTACCCATGTTTGTTTATTATTACTTACACTTTATTTTGATAAATTATTTCCGTTTAGGTTGTGAAAGTGGAAATTTTTGCTATGTAGTCTACAAGAAACATGATTTAAAGTTTTTTTCAAGTATTTTGAGTGGTACAACTATGATAATAACACTGATGTTAAATTTGTTATAGTTTCAAAGGTAGTCTCTACCACAAAAAGTAGTTTTTTATTTTTTGGTTGGTCTACTTGAAACTTAAAATGTACTGCTTTTTGATCTCATAGTGCACAACCAAATTGAAGGCGACAAGAAAAATAATTATTGTAATAATGCTTACACGTATTATTTTGTTTTTTATTTTAGTTTAAAGATGTTCACTTGCACTGTCATATGCTCTTGAAACTTCAGTTAGTAGTAACCAAATAAGCTATTATATAAACTTTTTAGGTATCAAGTATAAATAAAAAAACAGAAGTAACTATTACTATATAAATTACCCATGCATGTTTACTTAATTTTGGTAAAGCCCTTATATGTTATAACAATTGTGAACATACCTAGGAAAATATACGATAAATAATCTTACATCATGAATAATTATATTACCTTAACATCTGTAGGGTAGGCTATTCAATACTGTAATATGAAATAATTTTCCATTAGCATAGCCACCTAACCTTCGTAAGATTAATAGGCAGTCAGTACTGAAAACAAATTATCTACTTGTCTGAGATCTAAAAAAACCAAAAGAAAATCACAACACATTTTGATTATCAGCTGGAAAGCACTCAGTAGCCGAAGGATACACAATGAGTTTGTTTACATGTCTTACGATTTGTCAAAAAATGAAACGATACTCAGTCTCTCCTCATCACAAAAAAAAAAAAAGCATTAACACAGTGCGACATGCCCATTTCCATTGTGTTAGTGTGGAAAAATTGTATGAAAAGTTAACTCACTATTTGAGATTTCATTATACAGACGCCGTAAGACGTTGAAAACACAGTGTGCCATGTCGCGTGTGGCGGTGAGTCAGCCCACAAGCTCGGTCTGTGGTTGTGTAGGCTGGGGGACGGGAGATAACCTGGCTGGCCTTGGCTTGTCTTGCTCTCAGCTTGCTGTGCACTAGGGATGGGTAGTTCCTGAACTACCAGTTATTTTATAACTGCTTCATTACGCAAACTAAGGAACTAGTTCGTTCGCGTGAAAAAAAAACTGTTCTTATGTCTCCCTTGTATTTTCAGTACATAAAAAGTCGCTGCGCACGAGCCAAGAATTTCTCCCTGCCACCCGCACGTCGATTGCTATCACAGTTGTCTGAGCATGAGCACTGCTCCGCCCCGCCAGTGTAGGGCAAACCGTGTGTTTGTTCTCGTTCCTTTTTCTGCTCCCCACCCCCCCATGCACCATCGTGTGGTGGCCGCTGGGCCAGTTATTTTCTGAGCCGTGTTGTAACAATGTTGTGCTACCATGCGTAGCAGGTTTTATTATTTAGTAAAAGTTAGTCATGTTTTACATCGTTGTTTTATACATACAGTTCTCAAGTTACTGAATAATTAGTAATTCACATATTGAATTATTAAAGCGAATTCGCAACCGCACTCAATTGATGTATATAGGTGTTTTGGGATAAAATGAGTACTTTTAAAACCCTAGTTACTTATTTGTTTTAGAGATTATTTACAGTTTCTTGCTACTTTTTAATATCAACAAAGGCATCATATTAATAATCAGAGGTTATAGAATACACCATATTAAACAATTAACATCTGAAGTCAAAAATATATTAAAAAATATTATTCTAGAGAAGATGGTCTTCAAAAAGTGCTAAATTTATCGCAAACTGCCTATACATACATAAGGTTTCGGGGATTGGATTAGATAAACTAGGAGTCTAGAAATATATGTAATTTTTTATAATAAAATATAGGTAATTAATAATGGGCATAGTTTTATTCTAAATGACTGAGAGGGAAGAATGCAAGGACATGTATCGTGACAGCAAACTTCCTAGTCGATGGAACTACATAGTTTGAGGAACAAAATGGTTCGCGTCATTGGTCGAACTATATAGTTCTAGAAACAAAAAAGCTCGCGTCATTGGTCAAACTATAGTTCAAGGAACAAAGCAGTTCGTGTTGACCATTTTGTGTTGATTCCACATTGCCATGACTTGTAAACTGAACACATCACAATTCTATTCTTATTTTTAAACTATTTAAGATTGAAAAAAAAAATAGTAACTTAAACTTATTTTTAAAGATAAAAGACACGACACCACCTGTATTTTGTTGCTGTGCAACTTATTTTCGTAGTTGAGTTCAGAATGTTACGTTGTGTAAAGTATTTGGCCACCAGAATTTTCTTTTTATCGACAGCTAATACATTTTGTTAGTGAGAATTTGGTTCTTTTGTTTCCTGTTATTGGAATTAACTACCAGCTGGCATGTGTACATTACCATCAGATCTCTGAGATATAAAACCACGTGCTTTATGGCTACTGTGTTAGGTTTCCCCAGAGCATCGAGGTCGCACGTTAAAGCAAGTAAAAGCCAAAAGCCTACTATTACAGTGATGTTCTTGTTTATGTCCCAGTTTGTCAGTGTCTGGGCAAGCAATCAGTGTCAGTTGAGATCTGACCAATATATTTATTCCTGCTCGAAGCGATGTTACCATCTCCAGTAATTACTTTTATCTAGTATTTACCAACCAACAGCCATGAACTATGATGCTGCACCATCATGGTAAGCTCGTGCAGAAGCAAACACTACAAGATTTAATACATTAAGTAATAAGTAGTAATAACAGCAATAATTGTACCCGTGGGCCAAGGTTTTTTTTTTATATTAGTTCATTGCAATTAATATGTCCAGGGTCGCGTCCAAGCACAGTAATATGATGTTACATAAGTTATATCTAAGTAAATTTAAGGTACATTTGAGTTCTTGACCTAACGCTTCATGTTGATTAAATTTCATCGTAGACTAGCCTTGTTGGAGGTCTAACGATTTGCCTTGAGGAGCTTTGTAACTTATCTAAGTAACTTTTTGTTATAATAATTTGGTTTTGAATATATTTGAAAATAAGTGACATTTTGACTAAAGTTCGTCACTGTGATGAAATGTACTCAGTCTGGCTGGTGCCTTGTAGAGAAACACTCCAGTCTTGGGTTTTTCCTGGGCGTTTAAGTGACACAGGAGCTGCAAATACCCCACTCCCCTTTATTTTCCTACCAGTGACAGTTATTTTATTTTAATTACTTTGTTATTGATGTATCATAATAAAAGGTTTTGGAAACTGTGTTTTATAAAAGTTTAAAAAGCAGTAAGCCAAATAATGTGTGTTCTTAAGTGTCTGGACGTGTGTTTTTATTTTATTTCGCTCCCAAAAGTTGCTGCCATTTTGGGTGAGCCTTTGTTCTCGCATGGGGTGCGTGAGACGAGGGAGAAAGGGTCTTCTTCAAGTAGAAGTGGTCCAGGGCGGACGCATGCAGCTCTGAGGCGTGCGAGATTAGTGCAGGGGCCAGAGTGCCATTTGCTTTACAAGAACCACTGTGGGGAGCAATTTATTTTTTAGTAAGGCCCACCATTTTTTTTCTATTGTATTTGGTGGACTATTGGGTTGTATGTTTTTGGGACCATGTGGTAGTGTGCCATTGCCTTGTAACAGTGCATTCAAGTATATTAAATCTGCTGAAAAAAGAAAGGGTCATAAATTTATTTCCTTTGTTATCGATGTCTGCCTACGAACCACCCATTAAATGACATAAGAAATTGTTCTTGCTCACCGCTGGCTTATGGAGTAGAGAAGTTCTACTGCTCGTTGCTGTGGTGCAAGTTGGTGTAGTACCACTACAGATGCAGTGCGTAAGTATGTTATGTTAGTAAAACGTTGTTTGCACAGAGTAATTTTGAATAGTAATAGAGTCATCATCAAAAACTGGATTCACAACCACACCTAACATGTATAAGATGGCGCAATAAGTTAACAGTTCGAAACAAATACTGAATGACAATTACGACCAAAAAAGAGAAGTATTTACAAACCACTAAATAAACGTTTGATCTTTGCACGTGTGATTTAGGACAACTTATGTACAAATCCCTATTGACTCTAAATTTTTCAGATGGTGAACTACATAGCTCAAAGAAATTGCATCCAAGGAATAGTTCACATTTAATGACTAGTTCAGAATGACCTAGATCTGTCAAATTAATTACACTTCCCATCAGTATCGTGCACGCACTTGTGTCTAACATCTGACACTGTGCAGGACATTCTGCAATCATGGGAATGATCTGGGTTGCTCAGATCCTTCCGTGACTCAGCATCGCTCACCTTCCCCTCTCTCACAGCATCACTTCCCTTGTGTCTAACGTTTGAAACTGTGCAGGACACTCGGTAATCATCGGAATGCTCTGGGTTATTCAGGTCCTTCCGTGACTCAGCATTGCTTTCCTCCCCCTCTATCAGTGTCCCTTGGACAATTCCCATTTCTCAAGCAATGCAGGCAAGTCACGTTACAATATCAACACCGGACCGGCCGATGCATTCGTGATTCATCCTGCTTACCCTGCATGAAGTACAGACCACAACAGAACAGCTTGTATCATTTACATGAAAGTATATTGCACCAATTTAAAGCCTTTCAGTAAAGCTGTTGAGTCTGTTTGGTTATTATGCACAAGTTGTTGCAGCATGTTGCCTTTATAAAATTTTAAGCGATACCGATAAAAGTGTTCGTTAAAGGAGAATTTTAAAAAATGTCTATATGTTAAAAAAACAGTATTCCTATTAGAAACGTGACTTTTAAGCTGCTCAAAAGGGCTAAAACTTACTTTTCAAGGTGCTGTCATATAAAATACCAACTGGATTACTCACCACCTAGTCTTAGGCCCGTGGGAAAAAAAAATCATCCAACTACGGCACTGCACACCAGTTTAAAGCTCTGTCTGCACTGCAGATAAAGGTAGGCAGGATGCTAGTTGCACATGACAAACTATAAGACAGTTATGAGTGGGGGGCGGTGTAGCTGCAGCTGCGACGTACACTACTGTCCGGAGCTGAGAAGGCAGGACTCAAAAATGCAGGTGGGGCTGGCGGCAAGCCAAGGGCTGTGCCCCTTCCCAATCACCATCCTGCTGTTCTGCCTTGCCTTCTTAGGTCTCTACAGTAGACAAGGCACGGCACAGCAGTTGATGCACGCGCGTACACAAGTAGAATCTGGCTTTCAAGGAGGGTTGGGGGGGGAAACCTAACGGATATTTACTGGCATTACTTACAGCACAGCATTTGCCAAGGAAAATGCAACACAGATAAGCAACAAGTGAAAGAAATTAATTTTACAGAAGATTTTTCTTAATATTTTCAAGGTTCCTCAAAAACGGGTTATAAATACGAGACGGTTGTAAAAACGGGATGGCTGTAATAAAGGGGTCGTAAAAATGGGATTTTACTGCATCATTTGATAGACCTATAGATATGAATCTTAGAATTTGAAAAATAAAAACACATATACTGATCTTGTAGCTAAGGACTAAAAAATGGTGACTCGTAAAATTCACTAAATTTGGAGTGATATTAAGTTTTCTGCGAAATTCAGTACAATTTTGTTCAAAGCGATGTTTCACCTGAATTCAGATGCCTTGGCTGATGTTTCGTCGCAAACAACTAAGTCACAGTCGTCGAAATGTGTACATTTTCATTTAGGTATTTCTGGATTTGTTTAATAATAGTTTCGCTGTAATTATACTAGTCCATGCACACCATTTTATTAGATTTAAAAATTTTTCTCTAATATTTTCAGAAATAACAGATGGATTAAAAAACACATTGTTATTTCACACATTCGACCGCGTAAAATACTGAATATTTACATTATACATCTGATGGCCATACATTCGTGAAGATATATTCATTCCGCAACGTATTTAGCAGTATAAGCGTATCAACTTACGCACGCCATGGTCACGTGGTACCGAAATCTCGATATATCTACAAGATGGCGGCCGAGGGACTCCCGCAACATCCATTTTTGGAAGATACTTGCAAGAACACTGCAATAAAGTTTATTGGAATAGTAATAATTTTTCAATAGTGACATATTTCGAATACAGTAAATGGATACTCTGGAAGCAGATATATAACTTTTTTTTTTTTTTGGCTTTGTGAAAATTTAAGTGATACACATTTATTTTGAAAAACAAACACATAATTGTTTAAAGTATGCCATTGAAGTATGGTGTACGACCTTTGTTTAGTTCAATATAAATCATAAACGTTGCCGGTGGCATAAATTCTGGCTCAAAATTAAGCAAAACCGTTCCCAGCAAAATGTATTCTTGCAGCTGCAACGACCGTTTTTGGAAGTTATGTGCAAGTATACTGCAATAAAGTTTATTGAAATAGTAATATCTGCAATAGAATGACGTATTTTGAATAAATGGAATCTGGAAGAGCATAAACAGCCTTTCTGTAGATCAACATCAAGCATGAAGTCATGATAATGAAACATGAATAACACAGGAATGTCTGCATTTTGAAACTATTTACAGCGTACTATCGCAATGTTGTCGATTGAAATAGTAATTTATTTATGACCAAGAAAATAAAAATTTTTTCTGAAGCTGTTAACGATTGTTTCTGGTTGTAATTGGTTCCACAAAAATGCAAAGTTGTGTAGAGCATCAATAACATTCAGTTTCATGGTGCTTGGGCCTTTTCCAGTTTCAAGCATGCGAAGGGCCCTTTGCACTAGTCTTTTTCTGTAGCGCACTTTGAATGCATGTATTATCCCCAAGGCTGTAGATGACCCGTAGAGTTACAGTACACCCCGATCTAGCAACATCGGATCTAACGACATAGGCGATCTAACAACATAATTTCCAGGAACCTTGAAAAAAAAAAATATTTTGAAAATTGGTCAAAGCTAAGCAAAATGCAACACATAGCTGTAAAACGTTTAAAAATAATTGTGGGTAAATTAAACAATTAACATACTGCCGTTATAAATTGATGATATGCAGCTGTGGAAAAAAAATGTATGTTGGGTGGGTTAGGCCACCCGCACAACACCGGCATATGTGAAATGTGATGACTAACGCTGCCTTATATTCTCCCCCTCCCTATCACTTCTCCACGCTCCCTCCTCCTTGCGCTCATCCCTCACATCTCTCTCTGAACTTCCCTCACACTCCTCCATGTGCCCTTATCTGAGCTACGCAGTTAGCCCACTGACGTGCGCGTAGCAACAGTAATGGCCGATACTGTAGTAGCTTATGTCTCTCTTTCAAACCCTTTGCCCAGGTGTAACACCACCAACTAATGAGAAGGCAAGTTTCATGTCTCGCTCCTCTCTTGTTGCCCACTTTTCACTACTGTGATTTCAACTAATGTTGTCATCAATAGGGATGCTGAAAAACGTATTTGTTCTACTTATTGCTAGTCTGTGATGCAACTTCCTCGGCGAGTACTATGCTTGCTCTGTGGCTGTGCTGTAAGAAACACACTGCTAAAGATAGATAACACCCCTCCTGACTGTCCAGTGTCCACCCGAGCCAATACCTATTCACTCACCCCACCCTACAAGCCAGAATGTGCTTGAGTGTGCGCACATCAACTACCGTGCTGTGACGTGCACTGGCACGTAGCACTTACTTGGCCTCTTATCATACAGTAATTTCAATTTTTTTGTCTTAATATTTTTTTCTTTGTTGTTTATAACAAATTAAGTAGGTCAACTTAACCAGGTATAAGGATGTATACGGCGGGATCCAACCTATTAATTGGGGATGCGAGTAGACAAATTTACATTAAAATTTTCTTTTTAATTTTAAATTTAACTTTAAAGCAAGAGAAAAGTATTTAATTTTACATGTCAATGTTATCGGATTTATGTTGTGTTTGGACTCATTTTAAAGCTAATTTAATTTCTAGCAACTTTTCTAAGTAAACTTTTCTGATATTTTGCCTTGTTTGGATTTTTTAATTTCAAGTAGCCTCTTAGCTTGCTTCTCCTGGAATGGGATTTATGTGGCAGGCTAGTCGTAGCTCTCTTGCTTGGAAGCACGTACAGAGAAGTGCTGGTTTTTAAAATTTCAAATAAGCTCTGAGCTAGCCCGTGCTTGGATGGATTTATCTGGCAGGCAGGTCAGAGTTCACTTGCTTGGAGGCACGTACATGGACGTGCTGGAATGCGGAGGCTCTGCAGGGCGTTTCTCGGTCAACGTGGGTGGTAGTGTCGGGCGCAAAACTCCGTGAAGGTGGTGATCCGCGACAAATTGATGACGATGCACATCCCTATTTAATAAACTTAAGGAATATTCAGCTGGTATAATGGAATTATATGCTTTGTAAATTTATCAGTATCTATGTTACGTACAATTTTTAGGTTATAAACGTCAATTAACCAGCTTTTTAGGCAAGTTGGATCCTGATGTATCCCTCCGCCGCTTGGCCGAGTAAGTCCGGGTGTCCGCCCAGAAAATTTAGTTGTGATTCATCGGAGCTAGTGACCGGACGCCGTGAGATGGCCGGTTGAGTGTTTGGATTAGTTGGGGCGTCATGGCGGCAGGAGGAGGACGTGGTAGATGTGGTAGAGGGGCTGTGAAGCCTAGAGGACGGATTCGTTAGAATAATTCAGTCTATTTGTTTCTCTTTTTGGCATACTGCCTTTTTATTTCTAGTAATGTAACCAGAAGTAGGTATTGATAACCGTGTAGTCAGAATTAGGGTAGATAAAGTGCCGGACCACGTACTACTACGGAGGGAAGCGGCAAGTCGTAACCAGTAGATAGAAAAGTCACCTCAACTAACTCTGGGCGAGCACTCGCTTTATGAATTGCCATTGTCCGTTCAAGTGCATCAAAAGAAAGGTTAAATTAAAAAAAAAATGCAGATATAAATTTTCTTCTTCTTATTTTTTTTTTACCAGTTTCGGACTAACCTCAATGCTATCCGGGCATCAATATAATAGGCACCGCCTCTACATCAGCTCGCTGGTTTTTGCCATTTCTTTTTTTGCCGGCTAACTACTTGCAATAATAGAAACGAAGGAGAGTTACATCCCCGAATCAACAACTACTACATCGACGAAGACAGCGTAAAGCAGACCCACTACATTCCGGCGTCCCCGAACAGGGACATAACCCCCAACATCTAGATAACAACATGGCGACGGAGCCCCATTACATTCTGCCGCCCCGAACAGGGACGTAACCTCTATATATCTATATAAACAAACAACAACACAGAAGAAGCAGCCCCGTCACATTTTACCACCGCGAACAGGGACGCTACTTCTAACAAATATATATATATATATATATATATATAAATAACAACGTCAACATAGACGTAGCAGCCCCGTCACATTGCTTCATCTAGTGTACATCGCAGCTGCAGAACCGCTCCCCCACCCCAACCCAACCCGGTTATAACTGCCTGATAGCCACGTGCAACTAGCAGCCTGTGTGGCCGCAAAGCAAAGCCTTTTGTTTGTCGTTCTTCTTCCACTCTCTCCCAGCCATTGTCTTCGTTTCTGTGTATGTCGAGGACCCAGTGGGTTGGGGGCGAAGAAATATGTAACACGTTTCTTTTCCCCCTCATTACAGCAGTAAAGAAAGGATCAGCATAACATTTGGTCCGTAAAAGAAGCAAAAAAGAAAACAATCCAGCATAATCTCATCTTACTTTCTCTAGCTTCATATCAGGTTGAACACATTTGAATTGAGCTCAGCTTGACCTTGATAACATCTGCTGTGTTATTGATCACTTGGCACGTGAGGCATGTGGCTGTACAATATTCACTGCAGCGTAGAAACGGCTTATGACGCAAATACAATTAGTTCCGTATGCTACATATAGACTGATAAGGTTTTTATTTTATTATCGCTCGCAAAATATAAAACTGACAGCACTTAAGCTTTATCTTTTGCAGGTGATAAGTTGTGTTTTTATTTCTTGTATTTAATTATACTGTATTTCACGATGACAAAGAAAGGTTGGTTTTACGGGTGTGGTATCAGTTTGTAGGCCAGCGGTGCAAGAAGCTGCAGCGTGGAGA
Organism: Medauroidea extradentata; assembly: GCA_003012365.1. NCBI lineage: Eukaryota > Metazoa > Arthropoda > Insecta > Phasmatodea > Phasmatidae > Medauroidea > Medauroidea extradentata. Next base: position 26,674 of record PNEQ01133078.1, on the reverse strand, counting down.
GTTGCGTCACACACAGTTTAGAATTTTTTTCCTGCGACGTCAAGTTGTTTTCAATTTTTATAAGATATCTTTTCTGACTTAAATAGTCTACAAACATTTACCATACATATTAAGTCATGTTTAGTTAATATTTACGTTACAAATGATCTAGTATGAGCATTATTCGCGGCGGAGAACTTAGCGGCGCTTGTTTATTTTTTTGGTAACAGACAGACACTAATTTTAGGACTACTGGGTACAATTTTATATGGAAGACACCTTTTCATTATACTAAAACGTAATTTAAATTAAAAACGTGTTTATTTCAAGTCAATATATGTTCTACATTAACTCTAAGAAAATACACACACTTAAATTTTTTGGTGGAGGGGGGGCATGTCAAAATGAATTACCTCAGGACTAACGGCATAATTCTCTGGCACCGTGAGGTGTCGTTAGATCGAGGGTTTACTATAGCAGGGAAAAAACACTAACTTTACATTCATCAACTCGGTATTTGATCCATGACGTGATAGACAGAGAGAATAATTTTCCTATTCTGCAGCCCCCATTTTTGCACCAAGTGCATTCAGTTGGAGTTAAAGATGATACCTGTCCTCCAAGCTTTGAGATTTGATGTTTATTTAGTATAAAATATTTCAACATTTTTAAAAAACTTTGGGTACTTACTTTTCTCGATTACAAATAGAGAAGGCTTTTCACTGCAATGAGCATTTGTGACTATAAGAACAGTAAGCTTTAATTTACTGTGCTTACCTCCATGTCAGCATCTTCCCTTGAAACTGAGAGTTTTGGAAGGCATTACACTGTAGAACAGCCCAGTTTCATCGGCACTAAATACGTCCTTCGGTGCATAACCAGCTAGATGATGACCCATCAGCTTGGTTGGCCAATTTTCCACAGTTTCTACATTTACACTCATACTTTCCCCACAGATAGCACTATATACAATGTTCTATCTTTCGTTGAACCTAGTAATCCAGCCATTGGACGCTCCGAAGTCTTGGATGCCTAACCTGTCAGCTATATGCTGAGCCTTTTCCCGGACAACTACCCCATTAATGGGAACGTTTGCAGAGCACGCCTCAATGAACTAACTCTTCAAAAACGCTTCAAGTTTGGCATAGTTCAAAGTTCTTAAGTACTTCTGTTTCTTGGAGGTGGACGTCCTTCACTGTACAGATTTTTCTTCTACTGTTTTACGAATTTTCAACATCGTGTTTAGAGTTGAAGTAGAAATTTTCAACTCCTGCGCAAGGGAAACTTGTGTACCGCTATGTTTATCGAAACGCTCCAAAACGTCCAGCTTTTCTTTAATTATGAGAGTGTTTCTTTTTTTCCGACATTCGAACAAAAAAACGTAATTGACGCTAAAACATGAATTCCAAAACGCAATGTTGTTTACATTTCTGTGACCGTGAAATATTCTGCACACGCTGCTGCCAACACTTCAAACTGAAATTTTCCTCAGCATCTTGTGAGGCCGTATACGTTTAACATTTATTAAACTTGCTGCGTAGCGGATTTTACATATTAATGTGCAACATATTCAAGTGAAATATTTTGGGCACTAAATTAACTTTTGCGTAAGAAAAATAACTTAACGTATTTTATATCCACATTAGTGTTTCAATGGAATGGCAACACTGTCATGTAGTAACACTGGAATGAAGGTGGTACCACTGATCATCTTGTTCATCTGCGCAATATGGCCGCAAGTACTGAGCTGATGTAACACTTGTATAAAAATGCAGGAATGGACTTTCCTACTATTTTTTTCAGTACCTGGTTTATCTTGTGGATACTAGTGGTGCTTGAAATAAAAATTATGTACATAGCCAAGCACACTATGCAATGTGAACCTGCAAAATAGGTTATTACTATAGAGCGTCTCATGCTTAGATTGCAGTACAGGGTTATATGGACATTCACTCTCTCTTTTCAACACACGGTAACTGCAGTTAGCACTGTCCTTGTTTCGGTGCACGCTGTTGCCAAAAATCCTAAAAATTTCACGTTGTATCTTTGACCTTAAAATTGTTGCATATTGTACAGAATCAAAATGCACATCGGGTGATATAGTTGGTTCATCATTTACCCCATTATAAAGGGGTTGAAAAAATTAAAAAACAATTTTTGAACTGGTACTGTTTTCATGCATCCTTAAATATACCACATAATAACTTACGAATCAAAAGCAAAATCGTATCCAGATTTTTAGGGTGTGTAATTTCACATATCTGGACGCCAACGAAGAAATCTGAACGCTAAAAGTTTTTTCGTTAGTTTTACAGAATTTTTTTCTAACATTATGTGCGCTTTCTAACAAACTGAAACATCAAAAAGTTGATCAGTGAGAAACTTTTTTGTTATACAAGTTAGATGGGGGATGAAAATGAGGAAGTTGTTCGTAATGAGACAAATCTATTTTTAAAAGAAACCCCAGCTCAATAGCTTTAGCCGTTCTCTTGATTATAGTTGTGAAATATATGGCGTATGATTGTCATGCGCTTGCCCTGCAAACTCGACAGCTGAATGTCGCTCGAAGTGTCGGCTGAAGAGAAAAAATGTTCCGTTATCTATGCTGACTATGAAATTATGTCTGAAATGGTTAATAAATAAGATACAGGCTACCTTTAGTCAGCAGTTTTCTTCGTCCTGTGTTCAAAAACGGTTCAGTAGCAAAACTACAGTGTCTCGCGGCCGAGCGATTCGTCGGATTTGTTGAGTGATTTAGAATCAAAATTTCATGTGTGTAATTTTCTGTTAACATTTATTTGTATTGTGAAGTACTTTGCTATACCAGCTCATACATTTCTTTTGTATGATTTAGTAAATTTGATAGCAGTCTAGCTACCACACAGCCAGTATGCCAGTATGCTGGTTGTGCAACAAAAAGCTGCCAGTGTGTTAGGGCTGAACCAAGGCTGCCTGCTGTTGTACGCAGAGTGTTTATTTAGCTGTCCTCCCACAGTGCGACGACGTTGTCCATTCGGCAAGGTCTGGCTTACCCAGAAGTGTGAAAGATTAGTGTCTTTTTTTTTTTTTTTTAATATAAGCATCAAGTGTGCCCTTCTGTCCAATTTAATAAGTTTACAACAAGATTTGGTGAAATGCATCATTGTCACAGTGGACTGTAGCCCTGCGTGGTTGCAAGGAGCCCACTACACACTATTGATTAAAATAACAGAAAGTTTAATGCTAAAAAGATATCAATGGTGAACTGAAATTGATAATATCCTCTGTATTACTGTATATACTATACATTTTTTTGTGCCTTAATTGTATAGTTAATATTGAGATAGCTTTAATGTTAAGAGTAGTAATTGGTTGTGTAATCATGAAACCAACCACTCAGGAACATCTCTAAATTTTATTTTATCTAGTTGTATAACTTTAATATTTTTTTTTTCTAAAGTATAATTTGTTATTTTGATAGCTACTCATGAATACTAATTTTCATCACAGCCCTAGCATGTTGGGTTTCAAATTAAAGCTCTAGTAATTTCAAGGAATTTATCTAGAAAACTTTTTGCTGTAACTTTTCTCTGTTACTTGTAATTCTACGTTTACTAATGTTGTGTCAATTTCTGCTAGTGTTGTAAGTAGAGCCGCGACAGAGTGGCGCCAGGCCAAGGGGATGGCAGAGCCTCAGGAATGTGGGTTGGGCACCGCACCTAGCGACGGGGATGCATCCCCCCTCCCCACTTCCTGTCCAACATTGGCAAAATTTGAAATTTATTTTATTTTAAATTGTTTTATGTTTTTTTTAAAAGTAAAATACTGTAATTAAAATTAAGTTCATGCAACCAGGAATCATTATGTTATAACCAAATTAACTTACATGTGTAATTTAATATGTTAATAAACTGCGCGTCACCGGATGTCAGCGGTCTCGTGCGCGGCAATCTCGTTGAGCTACCCTCGTCGAGATTGCCGCTCGCCCCCATTCTTTTAGCAGCTTTTGGCATGGTATGATGTTACCGGAGGAGCGTCATTAAGACATGTGAGGGGGTGGTTTTTGAACATAACTGCGTCAAGAGGGTGCTGGCATCGGGCAACACGATCTTGTAATCGTATTTGTCGAGTGCAGATAATAAACCGACTTCACTGAGAACGCTGGCCATATTATTAATAGTTGAACCTACCACACATGTCGAACCCTACCCCCTGAGATAAGAGCGCCTGCCTCCGCACGCTGCCGAGGTTTCATTTTGTAAAGAGAAAAACTTTTTATCTAAAAAAAGGGTGTCCCGACTACGGTACCACCACATTAAAGTGTCTTCCCACGTGGGGGCTTGAAAGGAAACTTGAGAACTTCCGAGGACGTGTGGTAGCATCGACACCTGTTTACGACCTGCAGTGATTCACCGACATCCAGCGAAACACTGTACAACACGTCACGATTATAAGAACGTCCAGAACGTCACGTCGGCCCCCAGCACCCGGCCGGCCAACGCCACCCGCTCATCATGGTAATGGTGTTGCGTGAGAGAAAAGGAAGGTAAGCCGGCCAGCTAGGCAACAAATGTGACAGTGACCCTGTAGGATGCATAACAGTAAGGTAGCCTGTAATCTGACGGGGTTCGAGTGCAATGATCTGTGTCTGTTTTTTTTGTGTAGTTTGTATTAGTGCTGTGCCGATCCAGATCGGCGATTTCCGATACTGCCGATATTTAACCGTATCGGTGGATCGGCCGATATCCAATGCAACTCCTAATATTTAGGTATCGGTGGATCGACTGATATCCGAGACTACATAAAAAATTAAGATGAACATTTTTTATTTCAAGTGCATTAATACCTGTAAACATCCGTGTATCATTACTACATAATTTCCAAAATTAGCATTGCCAAAAATGGAGTGTGCAGCTGAGCATGCCTAGCACACTGAGAGTCAGTACCGGCAGTAGAAGACGTAGCAAGCCGGCAACACAGCAACAGGTGTGTCTGAAATGCCGTCACACGCACGCAAGCAGATGGCAGATGTCTAGCAGCGTGCTATCGTGACAGAGGCGTAGAGTCAAGTATTTTGAATGAATAGATACACTGGACGGGATGTATGACCTTTCTTTGTCTCAAAATTAAGCAAAAACGTCTCCGGCAATATAGATTCTTGCGCCCGCAACGACCGTTTTCGGAAGTTATTTGCAAGAATACCGCAACAAAGTTAATTGAAATAGTAATATTTTTCAGTAGAGTGAAGTATCTTGAATAAATAGGTAACACTGTAAGCAGATATGTGACCTTTCTTTGTCTCAAAATTAAGCAAAAACGGCGCCGGCAATATAGATTCTTGCGCCCGCAACGACCGTTTTCGGAAGTTATTTGCAAGAAAGCCGCAAGAAAGTTTATTGAAATAGTAATATTTTTTTAAAATAGAGTTACGTGTTTTGAATAAATGATACTCTGGTCGTGCCCCAATGTTGTTGACTGAAATACTAATTTATTTCAATAGGTACATAGGCTACATTGGTTGACATTTATGGCTTTTCTTCGACACATCAGGCACAAACTTCGCCGGCAACTGGTAATTCTAGTTGGCACAACATACGTTTTGACAAAGCTGTTTGCCTCCTGGGACCTTGTCTTGGTAGCAAGAGATCACACACACGTGTACAATGATTTGTGTGCGCAAGGACCTATCTGGAAACGGGTTAGCTCAAAAATAACATAAACGTCGCGTCTGCTGCGTCACTTGTGCCACTTTTGACCAGTACGTAGTCACAGCTCCTGAAGCTCGCTCGCTCAGCAGATGGGACGTGATGATAACACTACTCCCTTTGTTTCGTATTTCTTTCGCTTTCTAGCTCGGCTGGCTGTGTGAAAATAATCTGCTTGTATAATGATTCTACTCGTGCGCGAGTTATTTACACACTTCTCCAATGTGCATGGAGAGGGAGTTGGTACTCAGTTTCAATTTGTTCAACAGTAAACAATTACAAACATCAAGATGTTTATCATTGTTAATAAGCTTGGATAACGCACTCACAGAACAACTTTAAACCTACACAATGCTGTTTCATATTTTCTTTTCACCGACGTATTTATCTATCCACAGCTGTTATTTACGGTCGAGCCGATTGCGTGTGCGTGCGTGTATGTGGGCGCGAGCGCACGTGAGGGCTAGTGACACATCAGACGCGCTGTTGTCAAGTGTCGTACTGCCCTACGCCACGCACATCTGAGACATGCACTCGACGTTTGGTAGTGTCAATTGTGAACTGCTTTAACTTGTTAAAAGAATAATGATTTATAAACATTACTGCGTATACATCATTAAATGACATTATGGTAATTATATTTAATAGCATTTAGTTAACAAAATGGAAAATGTAATAAAGCTTAAATAAACACGACATATAATCGTAATATCACAGGCACAAAGACAGACTGAAAAAGAGGTGAGCGAACGGCCTTTTTGGAATGGTTGGCCGGGTGGAGGGAAAGTGGCGGGCGGGTCGCTGACGGCCGGGGGTTGGGAAGGGGCATTTGGGCCGGCCGGCTGGCCATCGCGTCGTGCGGAAGGAAAGGGCAGTAACGTATATTTTTAGAACAAACATGCCGCGTACGGCAGTACAGTTTTCGAGAAATAACTGCAAAAATTGGCGGCCATAATAAATGCAACACATTTTCCAATTTTTTTTTTTTTTTTCAAATTAAAATTTTTTTAGCTTTTTTTAAAACGTAATGTATTACATTTTAAATTGTTTCAAACTAGAAGAAATCATATATACAGTAATATAGAGTTAATTATGTGTTATATACCTTTCAAAATTTAAGTATTAATATATAGTACAGTAGACAAAGTTGACTAGAATTATATGTACTTAGTTCATATTTTCATAATGGCGGTCATTTAAAACATTTTTTTCTTCATAAGATAAACAAAACTAATTTTTTAAAGAGAGACGTTGTTTACATTAGCCTAGCAAAATGCTGGTAATGTATCTTAAGTTTTCTTGATCACATGCGATATCTACACTAACCACTCATCTGGAAATCACCAAACTCGGTACATATGTTTGATATTAACGTATTTTTAATATATCATTTTCAGTTTTTAACACAGGATGATTAAGAAAAATTTTTATTAGTACCACGTGGAGAAATTTATAAAAGGTAAGTTGAAAATGTAATTTCAATGATTACGTGAAATGGGTAACAGTTTAAAATTGACTTAATATATTTTTCTTCTTTTGATAAAATAGGCTATTTGGTCTTTAATTGTTTCAGCACTCTTGTTATATTGCTTTACATTTTAAGAAATAACATTTTGTAGTTATTTTCTGGTTAATATTACTACCACTATAATTCACTTTGTAGAAAATTTTAGGATATATTTTTGACATATATTTCATAAGCTATAGCCTCATTAAAATAAAGAAATTATCCCGCATAACTTCCAAGGAAATTGTGTATTAAATGTAATTTGACGATTCAACGTTAATAATACTGAACATACTCTATTTCCCAAGATTCCATGTCATGAATTAATTTATTTTCTCCTATAACATCTAAGCCGACTCTGTGAAAATGTAAAATTAAAAACTTAATTTTTCAAACTTTGGTTTCATTAGTTCAAAATGTTGTAGATTCACTATGTTAGACGATAGAATCACATGAAGAAACAAAGGAATATTTTATAACGTTTACATCTACATGATCAATGAGAAATTTTTTGGTTTATTTGCACCAAATTAAGGAAAGTAGTCTTACTAGTTAAGCTTGTACTTTCTCGATGTATGCACATATCATTCGCAGATTAGTGTACAAGTGTGTTTACTTTAAAAATAAAACTGTAATTTTTAAATGTGATCACTTACCTTGAGATTTTCTTTACAAAATAACAAAAAAAAAAAAAACTATTAACTTAAGAGCAGCATTGGCACGTCTATTAAATATCCTATCGTCTCTATGCACGAGTCACAGAATCAGAGAGCAGATTTTCTGTCGTACAAACGATTTTTTGAATTAGACTTTTACGAATCTGTAATTTATTTTCATATATTTAACTAAATTTTGAATTACAATGGCACGAGAATGGAGATAATTTTAGAAATTATTTATTACACGCTAGCTGTTTTGGAAACATCCCGTTACAGACTTACAATTTTTTTTTCGTAGGTGAACATATCGTGAACACATTTAATTATTTCTGAAACTTTTATTTAACATGACGTAACGCAGATTAAATACGATTTGTTTAGGAAAAAATATATAAACGGCATTCGTTTTATTTTAGTTGTAAAAAATTTAATTTCGGAAATTAATTTAAAAAATATGGGAATGTTTGTAAATAAAAACTTAGTCAGAACTTCTGAATGTTAGTTAAACGTATCGTATCTTACAAAAATGTGTTTAAATGAACAGTATACAACAGTTTTTAACAATTGCAATTGCATATTTTCTAAGTAGGCCGGTTTACAAAAGGTGCCTATTGATCGTACGTCCATTATTAATTCTTATTTGCAAGCATTTAAAGAACAAAAAAAGTCAAGTAATTATATTCCGTACACTAGACGTGGTATTCCTACATGTTGACTACAATTTACAGGGGCAAAAAATTTTTATTCATTAATGTTTCATTATACATTTATCTTATTTCTATATTTTTGAGTCAGTTTAATGCTTAGAAACTATATTTATGGAAATAAACATTAATTTCATTTTTACCTTATTGTGATATAAAATATACAAAAAAGTAAAAAAAATTGGAGTGACCGGGATTCGAACCCAAATAAAATTATTACCGGGCCGACACCTTAAAATAAAATTATTACCGGGCCGACACCTTAACGTCTGAGCTACCCATTCATTTAAAGCATGTCATCCAAAAAAATATACGTATACTACAATGCTTTTAAAACCACAAATTTGTTTATTTTGAATTAATTGGGCTTTTAAAATGCTAGTGGGTTATTATTTCGTATTCCTGCTGCCACAAAGTTTCATTTTCTGTATGATTCGAATGTTTTTGTTTTCTCTTTTATTATTAAAAACTATATTCGTCCAGCAAGCTGTAAAAATACATTGTATCAGGTGTAGCCGTGTGTAGGGCTAAGCGTACTGCGCATGCGTAATTATTTTAGGACAAGGAAAAGTCACAGATTAGTCCTGAATAGGCAATGACCTTACCCTAAACCCTTATACAAACGTTTAGGAATACCAATAAGGCCTAGGCATGACATATGCTGCACCTAAACCCTTATACACACGTTTGGGAATACCGGCCTAAGACCCTTATGGTCAGGTATGGCTATAAAAAAAACGACTCTTCTGCAATGATTAAAACACTTCAGTAAAGCCATTGAGTATTTTTTTGTAATTATGCTTGAACTGTTACAGCTTGTCGCCATTATACGATTTTAAGCGATACGAATAAAAATTATTAAAAAGAAAAAAAAGTATATTTTTTAAAAACCAATACGTCTATTAGAAACGTAATTTGGAGCCACTCAGAAGGGCTGAAAACGGACTTTTCAAGGTGCTGTTACTAAAATGACTGAATTACTCGTTTAGCAGGAAAAATCTTAAAACTATGCACAACGCACCAGTCTGCACTGCGAATAGAGGCAGAGTGGTTCTTGACATGCGGGTCGCAGTCACTCTAATCGCTGCCCTATTGAATGAGCATAATTAAAAATCTTAGCCCACATGTAGCATACGTGACTATTGTAGGCCGTTTTTACTCTACAGCCATTTGCCGCACGTCCCGAGTGATCAATAACACAGCGGAAGTTGTCAAGGTCAAGACGAGCTGAATGCGCGCAGCCTGGTGTGAAGTAAGAGAAAAAAGATGAGATAACGGAGGATTGTTTTCTTTCTTTTTCTTTTTGGCTTGTTTACGGACTGAGTGCCAAGCTGGTCCCCTTTTTTTGCCATGCTGTAATAAAACAAAAAACGTGTTGTCTCTTCATCCCCTACCCCCTGGGCACTCGCCAGACACGTAAACAAAGACGATGGTTGGGAGAAGGAGGGAAAGAAACACAAACATGTGGCACAGGTTTGCGGCCAGACAGGCTGCTAGTTGTCACGTGACTTATCACAGCCGGCGCCAGCAGATGATGCGCGCGGCCGTGCACACACAAGCACAAGTGGTTTGTTGATAGGGGGAGTGAATGATTATTGGCTGACATAGACAGTCAGGGGGGGGGGGTGTTATTATTTTTAGCCGTGCGTTTCTTACAGTACAGCACTCACCAAGCAAAATACAACATGGACAAGCAACAAGTCGAACAATACAATACCATTGCTATGCGCACGTCAGGTGGCTGACTGCAGGGCATGTGGCACAGATGAGACGTGTAGGAGTAAGGAGAAGAAAGTGCAGAGAGGAGGGGGCGTGGAAAAATGTGTGATAGGCGTGAAGGGTAGAGGTAGCATGGAGAAGTGAGGAGGAGATAAGGCAGCGTTAGTCATCACGTCTCACATATGTCGGTGTTGCGCAGGTGGCTTAACTCAACAGGCGCGCGCGCGTGCTTTAACTACATTCCAGCCAAAGTTTCTAACATTTTTTTAACAGTTTTTTTTTTTTGTTTCACAACTGCATATCACTAATTTATTATAACTGCAAAAGTTATTGTTTAATGTACCCAAATGTATTTTTAAATAATGTTTTACTGTGATCTATTGCACTTGCTTAGCTTTGGTCAACTTTGAAAACATTAATTTTTCCAGGGTTCCAGGAACTTATGTTGTTAGATCGCCGATGTCATTAGATCCGATGTTGTTAGATCGGGGGTCAACTGTATTTAATTTTACATTTGTATGAGGTTAGGTTTATTTTTTACATTTTTATGAACATAAACTCTGTTAGTTTGTAGAAAATTATCTACAGCAATATTCTATTTGTTGTGACAAACTTAAGTTTATTTAATTTTCTACATAAAGAGAGAAAAATTAATTTTGCTTTCTACATTTCTTCAGATACATACAGTCGAATGGTATCAGGTATCGGAATGTCTGCAGAATATACTTTTATCTGGGGATATCGGTAACTGCAAAAAATCTAGTATCTGGCCAGCTGTAATTTTTATGTATATTTGTGGAGTTTATTTTAAGATTCCCAAATTTGATGCTGCTAAACTGCTAACCTCATAAAATCAGAATGTATGGTCACGTCAACAGTTAACAATTTGCCACTAAGAAAAGGGAAAAGTGATGGGTGGAGACACTGAAAATTTTGAAGTTTTAATACTGTACAAGATGTTGACATGGGATATTTCAACATTACAGCAATTACGTGTAAACTCACCCACGTATATCTTCAACTCCTTAACCTCTGGTTCACGAGGCATCTGATTGTAGTTCTTGTACGAGACAGTAGATTTGCGCACCTTTTCTTGCTCCTTGCCCCCCGACTGCTGAGCAAGCCGCAGACGTGCAGCCTCATTCAGCTGCTGCGCTAGCTCTCGCTGGTGCTCCTTGCGTTTCTCCTCAGAGGAGTGTTCTGACTGAAACATAACTCCTACCTCTCACATTCCTACTTCAGCTTTGCTTTCAAACCTGACAAGTTTTAACATGTACCATGCTGTTATAAGAAAAAGTTGTTTTGTAAATACTTACATGCACCATATAGTTCCAACAAACACCTGACCATTTTATTTTCCTGAGGTCATGCCTGTCTCACAGCAGCACCTGCAGGTGGGCAAACACTCTCTACAGCCAAGGTATAATATTACGTAGTTAAAATTTAGTATTTTAGTTTTTACATATTTTTCGTTTGAATTTACAAGTTTTGCTGTTGTTATTTAAGTTTAGTTTGGTTTTTTTAACAATGTATTTTTTTCCTTGTATGTTTTGGTTAGGAGCTGCAAGCTTCAATTGGTTGGCTGCATAAACGCACACACTTCGGGCAAGATTTTTTATCACAGTTAGATTTTCGGTTTTAATGAAGCTCCGCGGTGTTTGTATAAATATACTACTACAATGGAAGGGCAAGAGGCAGAGCTAGACAAAAGTAAAATGTTGACAGGAAGCTTCACCTAAACTCGTAGGCCAATGAAAAGCAATAAATAGGTAGTTTAGGCCACTTTGAGTAATCTCTTCCCTTCTTATTCTGAGTCAACTCAGTCAACTAATGTCACTAACAAAAAAAATATTATTCCTAGTTAACTCTGCTTAGAGTACATTTCTGGTTGAATAATAGTCTTCGTTAGTAGATTTTTGTAAAAAAGATTTTCTTGAATAAAAACTATGCAATTTGTAAAGGAAGTAGTTGATGTACTGATGCATTTAGTACGCATGCATTGGTAGCCAGCACAACGTCCATATGTAAATACAGTGAATCTTCTATGAATCTTGACTAAAAGGGCGAAGAAGCTGTCAGAGTTACGATTTGTTTGCGATATTGTGGGGCTTTCAGGGAGGAGGGGTAATCAATCATGAGAAACATGAAGAAATTTGTACACACTACAATTTCTACAAGCAAGAAAGGCAGTAATATATACAGTACTGATTTGTATGTAATTATTGTATCAAGTTACGGGATGGAGTGTAGTGGGGAAATTACCACTGTAACGTGAAGGACTATAAAAAATGTCGAACAACCTGGGCAGGCAGATTATTTCTTATTTTACTATTTATTTTTTATGCTACTTCTGGCTGATCTTTTTATTTCTGTGCTAGAAGCTGGCCCCAAGGCACCCTTCCACCACATAAAAGATTTCTCCCCCTTATTGTCTGGCTGGCGACAGCTGATGTGCGTGTGAGAGAGAATAAAAATCATGGAGGGTTAACTAGGAAGGTAGCAGGTGTGTGGAAGTAAGGTCAACTGTACAGTCTCAACACAATATCAATACAAACACAGCACGTGATCAAATGCAACTCACAAGAAGTTTACATTGAAAAATAGCTTATGTCCACAAGTCACAGTGTGGGCAGCCAGCTGCAGCCTGACAGTTACGCTACCCTCCCACAAAGTTTTGAAGAAATAAAAATAATTTCCCTCTTATACATGAGTAAATACGATAGTGTAGTTAACAATCCTTCTAGTTCACTGTACAGAAATATGTGAACACATTTTAACACTACGGATGTTTAAAATTTCATTTTAAGCATATAAACTGAATCATAAAGCGTGTAATTTACAACTTTATTCTTACACACACTTCATATCAAAGGACAACAATTTCCTAATCATGTTATACAGAGTTAAAACAACCAAAAGTAAGGCAAAAAAAATATTAAAACAAGTGTCTAAATTACTGTATGTAACAGAGATTTTCTTAGTTAAATGTGCTTAGTCAGTTTGTCAGTTGCAGCTTGCAGCTCTACACCTTGCACCACAACCCCTCTTGCTCTCTACTGATGTACCATCTGTTTAATGTCTCCTCTAGATTTGTATCATTCAACCATTTTAAAAGTTTCCTATAAGAAATAGTTTTTTTTCCAGGGCCCCATTATTAGAATATGAGGCCAATCTGAGTCTCTCATCTCCCCCTTTATTTTAGTTGCAGTGATAATGTGCACTTGTAGGCCTTAATGTGAAGAGATGGGTTATACAGAGAGAAATATTGCAAGCCATAAAAAAAGTGTACTTTGCGAGGACAGAAACTGAAATATCCTTACGTAGAAGAGGAGTTGTACCAGTTTGTCCTCAGCACAAGTCAAAATGGTTTTGATGTTACGACTGAAATTATGTTCGAAGGCAGCAGAATCACGAGAAGACACGACATACCCAACGCAGAATTCAAGTTCAATTATGGGTAGGTGAGATGTTTTATGGACAGAAAAACCTCAGATTAAGGAGAAAGACATCAATTGCCCAAAAACTTCGGACAAGTTATGAAGAGAAGTTAAGTTTTCAGAGGTTTATAGTAAATTTGAGAAGACAACACAACTACCAGCTAGAGCAGACTGGAAATGCTTATTAGACGGCGGTATATTTTGATATGCAGGAATCCACAACAGTCACACCTTCAGGTTCTCGTTTGTGAAGATACTCAGGACTAGAGCAGACAAACAACACTGTACTGTCATGTAGTGTGTGATGGCAGATAGCAGAAAACTACCACCTTAAGTCGTGTTCAAGAGCAAAACCTAACCGAAGGAGAAGCAAAACCTTACCGAAGGAGAACTTTCCATCAGGAATTATAATGCGGGTCAAGGAGAAAGGGTGGGTGTACGAAGATCTTGTAAGGGGTTGGCTGTCATGTGTGTGGTGTCAATTATGGTCGGGGGGAGGGGGGGAATATTGCGTATGAATATATTGCTTGATTTGGAAAGCTACCATGGCCACCTCACAGAAGGTCTAAAGAAGAAGCTACAGGAAGGAAAAACACAGTTGGCTGTTATGTATACCAGGTGGTATGGCGAGCATTCAGTTGCTTGACCTGGTCATTAAGAGTGCGTGGCAGATAAATAAATGCTGAAAACATAAATTAATTCCTACAATTTTTTCGAAGCCAATATGGATAAAATACTCAATAGCAATCCTAGATAATGGTATTTGCCAACTTTATGAGTAAATATTTATCCAAAATTACTAATTTGTTACGCGTGATCTCTTGTGTCGCAGTTAAATGTACGAGGTTCCGGCGTTGGAGATTGTGCCTCAGAAGTTCGTAACACTGGAAACCATTTTGTTTAAAACGTTGGCTAAAACTATTGTCTAGGATTGTTATTGTTTAATTTTCAAAAATTGACTTCAAGAAACCTACAGATATAGATTAATGCTTTTAGCGTTGACCTACCATGTACCACGCCCTCTTAACCACCCTTTCATAGTGCACATGTATTGTCTGTACAATGAGTGGATCCAGTCCCATCATGAGACAATGAAATCTGACTATCTAAAATTAGCTACTCTGGCAATACATTATCGACGACTTGGTGAAGAGAAGCTTCAAAGTCACAGGTACCTCATCGGAAAAGGACAGCTCAGAAGATGACGCATTGTGAAATGCGCAAGAGGGAAGCAGATGACCCTGATAAACCAGAAGAAAATAGCAAAGGCAAGGAAAGTGGCAACGATGAGGAAAATGGCAGCGAGAGTGCATAAACTGATTTTTTTTAACCAAAAATATACTGTATATTTAAAGCGAGTGTTGTTTTTTAAACAAACGTGTGCGGTACTTATATAGTGTTCTTTTTACCAAAGTTGAATGGTATGTAAAGTGTTTCTTGCAAGTAAATTTCATTAGTATTCTGTAGTGTAATCTTTTAAGCTACCATAATGCATACAGGAAAAAAAAGTATTATTACACTTTAGTCATGGTCGGTCAGACAAAATTTTGTAAGTGTAACTACTGTACGAGGTACGGTAAGTAGTGTGTGTATGACGGAAAAAATTAGTGCCAAAAATAAATGTGCCGTCTGAGGAAAGAAAGCAAATGCCCTGCAGTTTACAGTATTTTAGTTGTGCAAACACTGCACGTGTAAAATATTATTTACCGCAACTTTCATTTGGCAACATAGTACCATCACCGTCATACCCCACACTCCGCCTACTAGCCTAGCATTGGTACTTCAGATGCTAGCAACACTCTGCTTTTAGCACTCAGTACAGGACATGTTGTAAAAAAAATGACCTTTCAGGTCTGCTTCTTTTGTTTATTTTCTTTACTTCCAATTAAGTTAAGGCTGTTTATTTATTTACTTTTTTTTTTAAATAAACTGACGGTAGTACAGTTTTACCTCTCTAGTAAAATCATTTCCTTTAAAAAAATATAAGGTGGGGTATTTGCACAGTTAAATGTACCATACTTGACCTGACATTTAAGAAAATATCTTGTGAGCAGCAGTTGTCGACCCGCTACTATGGTGTGGCAGGAGGGGTTAGGGACGACCGACAGCCCCCCCTCCCCCCTACATAATTGTTTAAAGATGTTGGATGTTGGTTATTTTTTTATTACATCTAAGTAATTATTAGTATAAAATATATTGTAGACGTTTGCACATAGAAAATGTGTTAAATCAATTGTAAATTGACATACTGAACCTTTTTCTTTTATTATTATTATTTTTTAAAATTCATTTTATAAATATCACTCAAGAAGCATCACCTTAATTTTAGGGATATTTTGGGATGTTATTTTCTTTTTAAAATGCTGAAACCCATGGTCACTGCAAAGCAACGTGCATCCAAGTTCTCAATGAATGGCTTATATGATAGTGATGAATGAACTATAGAGTTTTTTTTTTTTTGTGTTTGCTTGCCATTGCTATCTAAGGGCTGTAGGGCTCAACATACCAATGGTTGGGTGTAGCTGGCCTCTGCATGTCTATAATAATGGTATTGATGTGCTTTTGTCACCCTGGCTAAGCCTCGTATGTTCGGCAGAAGCAGCAAGAACATTTATCATATAAAATCATAGTCTTAATACGTATAAAGTAAGTTGTTCTCTCTTTCCCTCAATGATGTAAATTCCTAACTTAATGTCTTTCAAAAGAAAGATCTCCATGTATAATTCCTGTATTCTGTCACAGAGTGTGAGGTCATTGTAACCTAGAAAATGTATACATACATGCAAAACAGCATGGTGCTCAATCTAATTTAATATCAAGCATAGCTGGTATGGTGAGCCGTACGTCAATTTCACTATTAGTAAGTTAATGTGATTTCAGGAGGGTGCAAGGGTGTTAGAATAACAAGATGTGTAGCTATCCCATGGAAGGTTATTATGACAACTATGAAATTGTAAGTCAGAAAATGTACTAAGTTCCATAAATGGTCAAATTTTTAGTAAGCTAGCGGTGTTTGGGCTCATTTGAATCAACGTGCAATTTTATGAGATTTATGTGAGTAACTTTTTTGTGTGAAATCACAGTAACAACTTTTATGCAATTTTTACTGATTTGGACTCAGAAAGACAGAGGTATGGGATTAGCGATCAGACAGGCCGGCGCCTCGGCTGAGGAGGACAGTGAGTGGAGGATGCTGGGAGTTTTCCAAGGGAAGTGACGTCGCATGAGTGTAGCAAAATGAGCACCAAGCAACTTAATCAAATTCTATAATTTATTATGATATATAATATGTTTTTAGCTACGTGCATATAATTTATATATTTTGTTGGAATTTATAACAGATTAATTACTAGTAACCTTGCACCCAATATTTATATTGGCGCTTCCGAGAACATTCCCGGAAGTCGCCATGTTGACCTCGGTTGCCAGGCGATGTACCCCGTGTGGACCTCGTCTCGGCCTTCTTCTTGTTCTGAATCTTGTGGAGGTAACACGGCGCTGTAACTTTTGGAATGAGACGCAGGAAGAAAGCTCAAGTTTGGGGTGGCAGTAGCACTGGGCCAAGCTCTAACTGAATAGTATAATTTTGTTTATTACTATTTCTTTGCTTTCGTGATATGTGCTAACAAGGAATGTTCACGAGAGATGGACACGCGACTCACCAATACCACTAATGTAACTCAGTAGTAAGCTTTTTGGCCATGTGTAGGATTGTATTTTGAGTGCAGAATGATTTTATCCTAAATAAACTGAAGGTACCTATGAATAAGTGAATTTATTTCGAGATGTCTGCTTCTTCTTGCATGTATCCACGAACGAACCCTGAGATAAAGTGTCGCCGCTGACTAGTTGGATCATAGCAACATGGGGGTAGGTACCACCCATAGCACACACTAACGAAAATATTGATTAATTAAAGGAATTTTAGGAACCACAAAAAAATTATAAAAAATGCATGAAATAACTAAGTGACTGTGATAAAATGGAATATTAATTGAAATGTAAGTCTACTAAAAATACTACTACTGACTGCAGTATACACTTATTTCTACATAGATAAGCTTACACCATCAGCCAAAAGCAAACAAAAAAAATCGTTAAAATTAGTTTAAAACTTTGGCCGCGGGAGTGCCTTTGAGATAAGCATACACGGCCAAGCGAAGGACATTGTACTGTGTTGCGTAACAAGAGCTAGCCTAGAACCTCACACAAGTGGCAGGCTTCTAGGTACCCAGTCACTACAGCGCGACGGAGGACAGCACAGGTACTACCATTCACAGATGACAGTGCTTTGCATTTCCGTTAGAATGCACTGCAGTGCAGCATGCTCTCTTGATTAATTCTATTACCGATAGAACGCAGTGGTGTGCAGCGTGATTATTTTCTGTAACGTCCTGTGATAAATCCAGCGATTATATTTTAAAAACTATGAAATTACATTATTTATACAGACTTTATACAACAAATTTACTACAGTAAACTTAAATAATTTGATTCTCCGATACATAAAAAAAAGCTCTACTCCGATACAAATAAAAAAGCTCTACTCCGATACAAAAAAAAAAAAAAAGCTCTACTGCAAAGTAATTTTAGCGATCAGAACAACCAGTTTGTTGAATGAGTGCGGTTGCCTACAAGCTACAATAGCCACTACCGCACATATTCAATTATTATTTTACCAATGTCTCGCTTACTTTTAATTCAGTTTTCATTGCAATTTTTTTTTTTTTTACATTTTTCATGGGAATTTCCTGAATTTCATTAGTGGAGCGGGCGGACAAGAGCCGGAAAGACTGACGCTAGATGGTGTTAAGTCGTCACTTCTCCCGTGTTGAAGGCACGCAGGGCGGTCTAAAACTCACCATGCGTACTCACCGAGCATTCCACTGGAAGTTTTTTCCCCGCAGATTTTCTTTCTTTCATGGCTGTGACTTACCTGTTGACGATAAATGTGTTTTGTTATTGCTTTGAGCTAACAGGCTTTTTTTATAAATACGTTAAATTCAGACGAAACACGCCAAAAAATTTAACTTCTTTTTTTTGGAGGGAAGGGGGAAATATGAAGTCTGATTTAACAAAACATTGATTTAGAGTAAACATGTTCGGCTCCTGTGGCATTTAGTTAAATCAAGGTTCTACTGTATTTTGCAAACTTTGCAATGTGTCGGTAGCATGGGAATTAAAGACTCGTACGCGAAGCACATAGTAAAAAACATAAATACAGGTCACCTGAAAAGGTCACCTGAAAATTTTTCTTTTAGTCATTGTGGTAAGTGATAACGTTCACTATCGGCGTCTTTTGTTGATGTGAAGAGAAAGGATGGCAAGATTGAATTCGTTAGGATACGACTGAAGGGTTTGTAAAATCAAACATTCCATTGTAAAAACTTGATGACCTTAGCATGAAAAATTGGCTGTATAAATACAGTCAACTCTCGATTATACGGCCCCGGGAATAACGACCCTCTCGAATACCGACCCTTTTTCCAGGAAACGAGAAAAATTGAGAAAAAAATTGCTAAAACATATTTTAATTGAAAAAAAATAGCAGAAAAAGGCGTTGCATTTATTATGGCCGCAAATTTTTGCAGTTATTTTTTGAAAACTGTACTGCCGCACACGGCATGTTTGTTCTAAAAATATACGTTACTGCCCCTTCCTCCCGCACGACGCGATGGCTAGCCAGCTGGCCGGCCCGAATGCCCCTTCCCATCCCCCGACCGTCAGCGACCCGCCTACCACTTCTAACATACCAGTACAAGATTTTTAGTGATAAGCGATACGGTACAGTAAACATCACCCTAAACATCACCCACGACACATGCTAGTCAAAAGTACTTTAGTGCAGACTGGTTGACCTTGACAACTTCCGCTCACTCACTCCTGCTTTATCTGTGACACGGATGCGCACACACATGCACACACAGCTAGCTGCCTGTACTGCATCCCGGTATCTAGCCGGTTGGCGCTTGGAAGCAAAACAGCCTACGTCCTCACATGCGGTGGTCGCTCACGTCCTTCTTGCTCATAGGTGAACAGCGCGAGGAGTTCCTCGGTTCAAATCCGAGCTCAGGCACGAATGCTTATGATGTCTATTCACCTGATTTCAGCTTCATATTCTCTACACCTCAATGTTAAAATTTTTTTATCTATCTTTTATCCCATGGAACAGTGTATTAATGACCATTCCCTTTATGCGGCCACAATTTTGGTCCAAAAGAGGTCACTATATGGCGGCTAGTAATGTAATTTTTTATTTTGTTTCTATTATAAATTTCCAGTTCATAATGTTTGTCTCTGTTTTTATTAACAGCCGGTCTTATTTTCACAATGATTTTGTTGGTTTTTCTATAGTTATCTGCAAACAGAAAATAACCACCCTTTTGTAAACAAGAACACACATTTTTAATAAATATAACACTGACTTTCGTATACAAATAAAATGAAAAGTGCATGCCCATGCAAGTATGTTTATTTTTTACAATCCAATTAATTTACAGATTGGTATAATGGAAATAATTTTATTTTCATAATAATCTAAAGTAAAACATTTCAGTTCACACTTACTAACTTCAAAAACATTTGCTGATACATAAAATATAAGCAAATTTTACTAAGAAATTACAGGAAAATTAGTAAAAATGTAAACAAAACTACTTTATCAAAATACACTAGACCCCCGATTTTACGAACCCTGGATTTAACGAAGGTAGCGATTCTACGAATACAATCCCAGGAACCCTCAAAAAAAAAAAAATATATATATATATATATGACAAAAAAAATTGTAAGGAATTACGTTGACAATGAATAAAACATACTGTATCTAATTCACGGCATTAAAATATGAATTGTAGAGTTGCAGTTATTACATGGTAAGTCACAATATTAAAAATAAAACAAAAATAGCAAAAACCAGTTAAAAAATGCAGCAGTGACAGTTTGAAAACGGCGCGGCGGCGCCGCCGCCGCCGCCTGTGCCAAGTCGGCCAGGCCTGTCTCCAACTACGACGTATTAGGATCTATATTGAGGTCGTACTATACACGCAAAGTTCCAGCGCATGCGCATATGCTCATTTAACTATAGTACAGCCTCCTTCTAGGCTGTTTCACGACGTCTTATATCTCTCTAGTCTCGCGCCGAATGAGTTTACTTTTTTACACGAACCCTATAAATAATAGCATGATATTTTTCTTAATTGCGTTAACACCATACGTACTTAAAACAATTAACTTGGTGCATAATTTGCTTAAAACAATGCGTTACTGCGTGTCGTAAAACGTGCGTTTCACAAGTGAGCACGATAATAGCGCTACCTATTTTCCAAGTGTAGAAACATTTGTCTCCGGGTATGTCGAACTTGGAAAATAAATAGACGTTCGTGTATTACGTAATCCCGGAACTCCTAATTTATTTTTACCGCATATACTGACTTTGAAAGTGATTATTTTCAATCACTTATACATGTAATTCTCGACGATTTTAGGTAAGAACGTCACAAAATGGCGTTCTTGGAACAACGTCGGTAAATGCTACGGTGCTGCTATCTATCTGCCATCTTGTGAACGTTCGTACAGTTACGCTATCTGTCCGCTTTGCATGCTACTAGTATCTACGTTCTCATACAATTCATCAACAACGTCGAGGGAATGTTTTTACGTTAAGTTATATAAAACTGCGCAATGAATAAATACATCCGCTTATTCCTTCTTACTTTGGTGAATAAATTACAAGGGCATTTTACTAGTAAGGAATACCTACCTTTTTTTTTTTTTTTCCATTAAACGCTACGCAAATCTGGCTATTCGCTCGTGAGAAAGCACTCGACAGCTCGGTTTTCTCTTTTTTTTTTAGGACAAAGGTCGATTGTTTAGCGGTGTTTTTTTGATCGTAAGACGTCTGCCTATTGATATAAATTTATATTTCAACTATCACTTGCGTTATTTTTCCGTTAAATGCTACGGAAGTCGGTCTATTCGCTCGAGAAAAGACACTCGGAATCTCGATTTTCTCATTTTTTTAGGAAAAGGATTGATCATATCTATTGTTTAGCGGTGTTCTTTTGATCGTAAGACGTCTGACTATTTATATAAATTTATATTTAAACTATTACTTACTATATTTTTCCGATAAATGCTACGGGAGTCGGGCTATTCGCTCGAGAGAAGACACTCGGAATCTCGATTTTCTCATTTTTTTGGGGGGGGGGGGGGGGGAAATAAGCCGCTATCGAATTTACGAAGGTAGCGATTTTACGAATGCGATGAGAGGAACCGTGAGTATTCGTAAAATCGGGGGTCTAGTGTATATGAATTACCGTATTTGCCTGCACATAAGACAACTACTTTTGCATATTTTATGCCTTCAAAATTACTACTCGTCTTATATGAGGTTGCAAAAATTTTTTGTAACCTAAAAATTGTTTGAAAACTAAGCTGTAAGCTGTGGAGTTGTATGATGTTTCAAGGAATTGCATGTTAAGTCACAAATGAAAACGAGTGCCAAGCTTTTAATAAAATTTACAGTACGAAATTTTGATGAGCGTCATTCATAATAAAGGACACTTCCTCACAGCGATCAATGCAGCTGGAGCGGGTGCCGAGATACTTTGTCTTGTCAGCCAACAACTCTCGGGCGGAGGAAACGAAGATCTAGGTCCGCATGCTTACATCCTTTGTCTCGCAAGCACAAAGCTCTCGGGCGGAAAAAACGAGGATCTAGATACCGTACCACACATTCACATGTCTACCGTCTAGTGCTAGGCTGGCAGACGACAGTGCACACGAATGCGATGACCTTGCAAGCAAGCAGCTGTTGTTGCCCGGCGTTGCCATGTAGTGTGCAGCGTGCCTCAGTCCGGTGTTGCCAAGTCGCGCACATCTGCCGACAAATGAAGATATCGCTGGCCGCCACCGTGCATTTCCTTGGCTCTTGGGCTCGCGGAGAGCAGTAGTAGCCAATGTTATTCGTTTAAGTGTCTACTATGACGTTTATATGATGGTAATAAATGCAGTGAAAATATTTAAACTACATTTTTAATGTTTCTGGCAAAGGAAAAAATTTTTTTTCTGTCGGGAATTTCAAAATTAGTAATTTACTTTTTTTCTTCAAGACTTTGTACCTTTAAAACCATGACTCGTCTTACATGCGGGGTCGTCCTATATGCAGACAAATACGGTAATAAATATTTTTCATACACAACATGTGCTTTTATACATTATCACGTCATGAGCTTTTACCTAGTTAAATTTTAATGTATTTGCAATGGTACAGTCAGAAAAATCCATTCTTCGCAAATACCAAAGTGTAAAATTATTCTGACAGTGTACACTAAAACTTACCCTTAGCTTCGACTCTAAGACGGTTGATCTTTTTCCCCTGCCGAGGATTTCTGGTTCTTTCTTAATTTTCTCAGTCTCAACTTCTTCTTCCTCTTCTTCATCATCTTTCAAGAAGATGCCAACGTTTTTAATTTTCTTCTTTGAGGGTGTCAGAATAGTCGCTGGCTGTCCCTGCAAAACACACAAGAAACACAAACTTAGTAACACTGGCAAGACAGAATTGGCAACGGTAGTATGTACTGTATTCCTAAGACCTGCATTCCAGTCATTAGCAGTCATATTGAAAATAATATATCATTTCCTTACAAACAACACATTAAAATGTTCAGGATCATGTTTAACAACCTACCAATGTAACAAAAACATGTGATGCATAAGGACCTCTAAAAACTGTGAATAAAAATTGGCAATTACTGTATTTATAAATGTTAACAGTGGTTCAAACATTATGTGTTAAAAACCTCAAACTTGTGTAAAACAGGATAGCTACAAACTGTTGAGAATATAATTACCCGACATTTCCCACCCAAATTGAAAATTTTCCCTTACCTAATAACTTTTTTTAACCTAAATTCCTATGCATTTTAAAATAAATCATATTTTCTTTGACCATTTCAATGCACTTTGCATATCGTACAAGTTTAATGTACTTCAAGTATAACATTTGTGTTGTTTTTTAAACAATTTTTGCAGTGGGTCAAGATAAATATCAAATAAGTACGGTATTTCCCCACACAATCGTCGCCATCGCATAATCATTGCACCAAATTTTTAAATTCAGAAAACTGGTCAAAATGTTTTCACAGCATAATCGTAGCATCGCTGTTTTGTTTACCATTTTGCGCCATTCTGATGCTGTTAAGTCGAAGCAAATATCGATAGTTGCCGATACTTGGCAACCTAGTAGTGTTGGCATCTTAGCAACAGTGCACCGTGTATACGTACTTCCGCCAGCATCTTTTCCACATACACACTTGTTTTTCTAACCTTAGCACGTGGTGTTGTGTGAATTGTTGGAAAAGTGTTCATAATGGGTAAATATAATAACTATTCAGCTGGGTTCAAGTTTAAAGTCCTTAAGTTTGCGGAAGAATGTGGCAATCGTGCATCAGAGTGGGAATTTACCATCAGTGAGAAGTTGGTGCGTGATTGGAGGAAGATTAAGGATAAACTGAGTAGCACGAATCAGTCTCTGTGTGTGTTTCATGGTCCAAAAACTGGAAAATTTCCAGCGATCAATGATGAAATACTGTCGTACGTTGAGGAAGTACGAAACAATGGTTTCAGTGTAACATACAAAATGTTTAAAGTTAAAGCACGTGAGGTGGCACGAAAGCATGGCTTGGCACCATTTAAGGCTAGTCGTGGATGGGTGATCCGTTTTATGCGTACAGAAGGATTTTCGGTGCGTCGGAGAACCACGATCTACCAGAAATTGCCAACAGACTATAACGAGAAGGTGCTCAACTTCCATTGTTACGTGATCCATACGCGGGAAGAAAAGAAATATTTATTATCGCAGATCGGAAATGCAGACCAAACTCCTGTCTTTTTATATGCCGCAGAACAGCACCATTGCTCAAAAAGGATCAAAAAGTGTCACTGAAGATGACAGGCAATGAGAAGTTACGATGCACTATAATGTTGGCAGTTACTGCCGACAGCAAAAAAACTGCCGCTGTACGTTGTGTTCAAACGTAAAAATATGCCAAAAGGTGTTACTTTTTCCTGCGGAATCCACGTTAGAGTGCAGCTGAAAGGTTGGATGGACATTAAGAAGACGAAGGATTAGATACACACCGTTCGGGACAGACGACCAGGAGCTGGCCTTAAGCTGCCAGCAATGAATGGCTCATGTTGGACAGCTTTTGCGCCCATACTCCTCCTGAGGTTGAAGGATTCTTGCATGAGCGAAAAACAGATGAAGCCGTCATTCCTGGAGGCCTCACCTCCATCTTGCAGCCACTTGATGTCTGTATTAATAAACCGTTTAAAGATAATTTGCGCTATTTGTACAACAACTGGATGATGAGCGGCGATCATAAACTGAAGCCTGGAGGAAATGTCAAACACCCAGGATTGCATTTGCTGTGCCAATGGATAGTGGCGAGCTGGGGATTGATTCCAGAAGAAACTGCCATCAAAAGCTTAAAAAAAACTGGCATCTCAAATGCTTTGGACGGCAGTGATGACAACAAACTGTGAGATAGTGATGTTCCCTCAGAGGTAACCAGTGAAGATGAAAGCAGCAGCGGCGACGAGTCTACCAATGCTGATGACCGACTATTAAGCGAGTGTTGTTTTATATATATATATATATATATATATATATATATAGAGAGAGAGAGAGAGAGAGAGAGAGAGAGAGAGAGAGAGAGAGAGAGAGAGAGAGAGAGAGTGTGTGTGTGTGTGTGTGTGCGCGTTTTTTTTTAAGCCATTTTTGGACACTGTGTATGTATGTTAATTTTTTGTTGTAAAATTTTTTTGGTCACTTGGATTTTTCTTTCCTATTTCCGTATTTACTCCTATATAGCGCGCACTTTTATTCCAAAACAATTGATGAAAATTCAGGGGTGCACACATGGAAAATAGAAAGAAAAATTCACTAGACCCCCGATTTATGAACCCTGGATTTTATGAAGGTAGCGAATTTACAAATATACTCTCAAGAACCGCCAAAAAAAAAATCGCAAAAAAAAATTAAAGTTAAAGTTGTTGAAAAATATGGCAGTGCACATCGAAAAGAAAGGTTTCGCCGGTGAGCACTACTATGTATGTTACACAGTTTGTCTACCTTCATTTCTTTATAATAAAGCAAAAGCTTACTCTTTGTAGATAACAAGACCAGTGACATGCTTGTCTCACGGCCAGCAGCTCACCCTCCACCACGTACCATCCAAACACCAGTGTGGGAAACAACTTGCAACCTGTTTCCCAGGTACTGTCAATTTATATCCTCACCCCCTTGGCTGGAAATAACCTGAAACCCTCCCCTTACCATAACCAATATCGGCTCTTTCACATGTATATAATGCTGGTAAAGATAATCTCCATTACAGTGTGCACAACAGGATTTTTCATATTCCCACCTCTACCCATACCCAACCACTGAAAATGACAAATACGTAATCACATGTATTGCAATGTTATTTTTCGAGTTTTGGCAGTTTTTAGTAGTTTACTAAATTTTCCTGGTGAAGTGAGAAACTTCTTGTGTTGTAATCCCCTCCAGGCTGTAGTATTTCTGGCGCAGATGCTGTGGTCAGATCATTGGCTTCATGGAATTTATCCGTCATGCAGGTGTACATTAACCTTTGTCTGCTTGAGAGTACAGCATTGTGGCGGAGTGTGTGTGTCTGTGTGTGTGCGTGAGTGACTGCAAGCTAAGTGAAAGCAAGACACAGAAAGAAGGGGAAAGCTTTATCAGAACTACACATCAGCCAGCAGGGTTCCCACAGAAATATTAAAATGAATTTCCCTGACTTTTCCCTGACCAATCATTAAAAATTTCCCTGACCATAATTAATATGATCATAATAACACGCTTATACAATGAACTTTTCTTTGCAGCCTCCACTATCCCCATAGCTGCCCATCACTCTCCTTTTAAGCAAAAGATATTTTATATAACAATTTAAATCAG
>PNEQ01133077.1:9578-51226 GCA_003012365.1 Medauroidea extradentata | reverse complement strand
GAAGTGTAATTATTATTTTTTAAATATATAATAAATGTTAAATTTTGTCTATTTGTGTAAATTTTGGTACCATGCGCGACCGGAAGATAACAACAGATCTTAAGTTTCTTTACATAGTTTTTCTTATCATTATTAAAGGCAACTTTTCCGCACTATAGCAGTTCGAAAAAAAAAAGTTTATCTTTTTCAGCCCACCCTAATATATATATATATATATATATATATATATATATATATATATATATATAGGTGTTATTAAATGTATTGCGGTTTATGAGAGTTAAACTTAAATAACTTTTTATGGCTCTCTGCACGTAACAAGGTGTAACGGCGGAATAGGTGTTGATAAACATTAGAAAGTGTCTGACATTACATTGTTACTTATGTGTTTTCAGTTATTTTGATAACATGACGTCACACGAATTATTATTATTAAAGTATACCAGCATATACTATACGAACAGAACGATATACGACAAACAACAGTTAGACAAGTAGTAATCGAAATTTATCACAGCTTTGTAATCTAAAATAGTTAACAGCACAACGCGTATAAATTGAAACCGGTATTTTTAGGCATTTTCACAGCAAAAACAAGACAGCATTTTCCAGTGTCACCAATTCCACAGACTTCCATGCCGTAACTGTCCCATTATCACATGTGAATATTTATTTCCATGCGTCTTCAGACTTTCTACCTCAACTTAAAGTAAGGTAAGTGGGCTTTGTGTCTCGTCGACAACGAGGTCATTAGAGACGGTGACACAAAACTTTATATGGATTTAAAATCGCATTTTAAGTACTAATTACAAACTTAGTCCCATGACACGCACAATGTCGGATAAAAATGTAAAAAAATTGAAAGCTATATATAATCGCTTAGAAACGTGAAAAGTGAAATGAGTACATAAATAACTATACGAAGTCTAGAAAAAAAAATCACACTCGTACAAAAGCATCTGACTCATCCTCACTGGAGGAGGAGCGAAGACTTATGGAGTTGACAGACTGTATATGTGTATATTTCGTATAAGACAATGTATATAAATTATTTAAAAACAACAATAATTACACTTACTTATGCCAGTGTTACTTGAATGAGTAAATGCGCTGGTGACCATACTTTTATTTGAAAACTAGCAGTCCCCCGCGGCTTTGCTCGCGATTATTATTCGTAACTGATAATATTTACTTTAATTTGAAAAACTTCTTTGTACACAAGATTGATACTTCAGTCATCAAGTGTTAGAATGTCCAAGCGGCTAGTTGAACTAATTATGCAGCAAGATAAGTAGCTATAGCTGTTCACGCGAAAAGCAGTCTTAAGTTTGTCCCTGCCACTAACAGCGACTTCGCCTGGGCCTTATTTATAGCCCTGCCTATTTGACGTTGTGGGGTAATTACAGACACCTAAGGTAAGAGGTTAATCGAATCAGAAACATCTGTTTACCCTGTGCACAATCATTGGTGACGGTGCCCTCAATTATATATTTTCAAAATATTCACTTTAACTTTATTGACATTACAAAGTTTTAGTGGGTAAAGGTTTCGCGGAAACGTATTTGGTGCCCCAAACCTGAGATTAGGAAGATGATAGGCTTATATCGTCGGTTTACTGCCAAAAGTGACAAAGTCAAAATGAGATAATATTATAAAAATGCTAGGAATATGTATATGTTGTTCACGAACAATTTCCCAAGTTTTAAGTATATTCGTCGTTTCGTACTGTTGTGTCACAGTGTAGTAACATACCAAATTTTTGTAAATATGTATAATTTAATACTGTTTTTAGACGAAATAGCATTTATGACTTAATCACTTTAGGCAGTATACCGACGATATGTCAGCTGATAATGTAGAGGAACCTAAGTGGAAAGCGAACTGCAATTTTACCCCTTTTAAAGACTACATGTAAATTGCACTAATTCGATCTGCCTTGTAGTTTTTATGTGTCAGAATTGAACGTTCGCACGCAGCTTTTAACGGAATTCGAGCCCAGAACCTCCCGGAATTTAGACCTGAGTAACAAACAACTGCGTCACGTAACGTCGAAATAATTCATGAAAATAAAATGTATTAAAAAAAATATATATATCTGTGTCCTGGGCCCATAGAGGTTGTACAACACCACGTATCGATAGGTTACTGTAGTGAAACTCCTGTATAAGTTGTTTCTCGCTGCTCGTTCCTGCTTTTCGGATCGTCTGCCTTGTATATTGACCAACTTAGTTTTATTCTTAATAATCACGTTTCTTATAAAGGAAAAAAAATTACATGAATATTTCTTTTAAATATTTACGTAAGCATCACTCTGACGCGAACAACACCTCAATATCGCTACTGATTAGATAGATATCGTGGGTTGATGGAAAATAAATGTTGTGCTTTTTCACCGTTTTGGGTGTCGAATTTCGAAATATTTTAAATTTACATCTTAGACATTTGTATAAGTATCCAACTGAAGTATAAATCACATAGCTAACCCGCTCAGTCGAATCAAAATCGGTCATTCACTTAAAAAAAAAAAAAAAAAAAAAACACTTCTCACCCCTGCACGGCATTGAGAAATCGAATTTCGAAAAATCTGAAAACAGTTTTGCGATAATTTCTGTAACCATCATGCTGAAGCAAAAATTAATGGTATATCTCGACGGGTTCGATAGATATCAAGGATTTATCTAAAACACGTTCAAGGTCTTTTCACCACTTAAGAGAGTAAATTTCGAAAAACCCTTGAATCACGTTTTAGAATACTTTATTGGTATCTCGTGGACGTAAAAAACACAACATTAGCCCGCTTGGTTCAAGATATATTGACGATTAATTGAAAACGCTTTTCACCACTTTTCACCCCTTTTCACGTCCTTAGGTAGCGAATTTCGAAAATTCCTGAAATTTCTTTTTAGGTATTTGAGTAAGCATCAATCCTAAACAAAAATCACGTCGCTATATAAAAAACTATGGGATCGATATATATCGAATGTGAGTCGAAAACTCATATTACCCCCTTTTTAACCAGTTTAAGGCCGAATTCAGAAAATATATTTTAAGTGGTACTTGGGATATTTACAAAAGCACCAATTTAAAGCAAAGAGCACTTCGATATCTCCATTGATTCGATAGATATGGAAGGATAATCGAAAACACATTTCACGTATTTTCACCCCTTTAAATAAAGAATTTCGAAACGTCTTTAAGTCCTGTCATAGACATTTGTTAAAGTAACCAATTAAAGTTAAAATCACGGTGATAGCCAATTGTGTTTCAAAGATATAGACGATTCATAAAAAACACATTTTGTCCCTTTTTACTGCCTGGGGGTCGAATTTCAAAAAAACCTAAAACTACTTTTTGGGTATTTGCGTAAGCAATATTTTAAAGCTAATATCAACTCTCTATCCCGAAGGGTTCGATAGATATCGATAGTTGATTGGAAACACATTTAAGGTCTTTTCAGCCCCTTAAGAGTTGAACTTCGAAAAATCCTTAAATTGACTAATATGCATTTTTACGAGTGTCCTATTAAAGTAAAAATCACGATGATTGGCCGTCGGGTTCGAGCTCTATCGACGTTTCTTCGTAAACACATTTCACCCCTTTCCACCCTCTTAGAGGTCGAATTTCGAAAAATCCCTTCTTATTGCTCGCCTACGACCTGAAGGGAACCCCCACAAAAAATTTCACGATTCTAGGTCCAGTGGTTTGGGCTGCAGTTTGATATGTCAGTCAGTCAGTCAGTCAGTCAGTCAATCAGTCACCTTTCATTTTTATATATATAGATTACAGTTTCAAACTTAAAATTGCATATATTATTTCACACGAAAATAAGTAGTTTCTTTTACTAACAGATAGCACTGCCCTCACTTGTATTAATTCTTGCTGACTACGAAATAAATATTGTATTTAACAAAATAAATGAAAATATAACACAAGTAAAACACGGTATTTTAACGCTAACAAAATATTGAACACTTAAGATACCAAATTTATTTTAAAAAACATATAAAGAGGTTACAGCGGATTTAGTTTTAAAAGGTTCGTTAAAAATAACTGGATGTTATCTCCAACATGTTTGCTGTAACTACAATTTAGCACTGTAACATATCAGTTGGAGTTCCTCATTTTTTTTTTTTTTTTTTTTCAAATTCAAAACATTGCACGTGTATAGTCATGAAAAGTGACATTTTGTGTAATATTGATTTTGAGAAACACTTCTGCAGGGCGAATGTGGAGTGAAATCTGTCAAACACTGAACATTTTGCAAGGGCTGAAGGACGAGAACAAAGATTGTGAGACCAGAACGAAACGATAGTATCGACTGCCCGAAGGGAGACAGAACAATCCAAATATTCAAAGATTCTATGTAATGTGTTCCTGTGGCATAACTTTAAATTGGCGGGTCTTTTGGTGATTTGAGTTGAGATGAGAAAAAACTGTTACTATTTTCAACATTATTATATTTAGAAATTCTTTTTTTAATTCAGTGACTTTATTTTCATTTCCTAAATAGCTTCATCTGTTGTGGAATCACTTATTTGTTCATAGATTTTAGGATGTGAGTTTTATGTGCTGTAGCAACACCGCACAACTAGCTGTTTTTTTTAATTCTGCCTACTCAACTTTCTATTGCCTGCAGTTTAGAGTAACGCCGGTGACGTCAGTGTTGTCACTTCATCACTATCAACAACTTCGCAACTGTATTGATGGACAATGAAAGGAGAAACTTATTTGGCAGGGTCACTCCCGATTTTCGCATATGGGAAACTTTGCGGACGTTTACTATCTTTGAGTTCTCCCGTTTCTCTCCTCCTTGCATTACATCACTGCTCCCTTCTTACCTCATGCCATCCTCACAGTCTAGAAAATTTAGTCGCACAGGATAATACTTGAGTGGTTACGTTACACAGAATTTTAGCAGTTCTCTTACTGGTTCTGATTCTTAGACACGATAGTTCCGTTGCAGATGACTCCTCAGTAAACGAGACAACTTTTACCGGAAGCTTATTCCCACGCGCTGTATACTGTTTAAGGCGTTTTACTTCTGTGTTATTCTTCCTTTCTTTCGTACGTGACCAAGCATGAATGGTGATGTCTATTGCACTTGGATGCTCCGAGATGGTGACCACCTCACTATCAGGTCTTTGCAAGGCTACCACAGAAATACTGATCGTGAGAGGACCCAGTTGGCTCCGTGAACCTCGTGTTTTAGACTACGTGGTAGTATGAGTATTTTGGGTTCGAGCCACGATCGTTAGTGCATCCTCGGCGCATTTAAAGACAGCGTCTATTGGAAAGTTCGTCTGATTGAAGCACGTAGTCAAGGAAGAACTGAGTCCAACACTGATAGTCGCGTCTTATAGAGGTGGCATATGTAACATTGAACTAACGTGTACCCTTTTATTTTATCGCTGAAAATTTTGAAGAAATGTTTAGTGTATTTAAGGTAGGTTAAGAGTTCTTTACGTGTCATCGACGGATAACATAATTAAGCCAGGACAACTTGGTACAATGACAGGAGCTAGGAGAGGAGTCAACAATGGCCTTTGTTAAGGGACCATCCGAACGTTCGCCTGGAGCTATTTCGGTAAAAACGTGCGAAACCGAAATCGGGAAGGCCGAAGGTGGGGATCAATCCAGGGTCCTCCCGAATGATAGTCGAATTTGATACCTCATTCGGTTTTAGTGTATGCAGTTGTTTTGTTTTGCATGAACTTGAGTTTCAGATGTATAATTCAGGACGTTT
Source organism: Medauroidea extradentata (assembly GCA_003012365.1). Classification (NCBI taxonomy): domain Eukaryota; kingdom Metazoa; phylum Arthropoda; class Insecta; order Phasmatodea; family Phasmatidae; genus Medauroidea; species Medauroidea extradentata. The sequence continues at coordinate 45,483 of PNEQ01133077.1, read as the reverse complement.
CGGATTTTGGACTGCGTCGCAAAGTTCCAGCTATAACGGTGGATTGGAAGTGTTATTTTCAGCAGCCCGAAGGTTCCCTTTATAAAAAAGTTAATATTTTTTAGCAAGTTCGCCGATAAAAGAAGGTAATCTCTACGAAGAAGTAGTGCAGTTAGAGCAGCAGATAGGCGAGTGTTTTAACGGGAGAATTGCACCTCACTAAGACGCTAGTCAGACTTGACGTCATCGGTAATTCATGTGGGAGGAGAGGGATTGCTATGAAGGAGGGTAGTCAGGATGCAAGGAGCGCGCGGGATGGTCGGTTGTTGCTCGCGTCGCACGGCGGGGCGGCGGTAATAAATAGCGGACTCGTTAGAAGGAAGGAGGGACGATGTTCATGACGATATTGGCTTTGTTACGGCTTGTTAGTGTCGGCAATACGGGTTGCAGCATGTAGATCCACCCCTGCTTGTGCTCGGCGGTGATATACTGGGCCACTCCACTGCTCTCATAATGCAGAGGAGTCTGCCACCCCGCCTCTTTATACCCGGCCAGAGGGTGCGTGGCAGCTGCTTACACGCCGATACTTCGACACACAGCCATCCTCTATACCACACACGCCACAGCCTGCTGAGCTACCACACTGTCCACGTTAGAGGCGCACAACTGATGGAGCTATTAGGGTGACATTGAAGTTCGCATCTAATGCCTCATCGCCACAACGAGCCAAGCTCTGAACTAGCGAACAAGATTCCTGACAATCAATTTTTACTATGGAACAGTGGTAACCGTATACTTGTATTGGTGGATAGTCTGTAGCAAAGTTCAGTGCACTTTCTTGAGTTCCGCATAGATATCCGGCAAGTACATTCTGAAGTATGGTTACCTGAAACGGCCATTTTTAGCTATGCTGAGGGCTTAGAAACAGTCTTTTCAATGAGCATTATGTTTATTCATGACAGTCCTTACTTTACCGTAGTGTGATTTCTTTTCGTACATTGGTACTATGAATAGATGTGAGATAGTTTCGTGAAAAAACGTATTTACGAATACACTGCAACGCATTGGAAGTTCGAGGTAGGCGGCGCCCTTAAGTTATCCTAGACAGAATAAAATATCAGTTTGATGTGTTCAAGTAGTAACCAGAGTAGGATTGTTAGGCGTCCAATAAGCCACTAGATCCTGATTCAGTTCCAGACTTTTAGACATTAATCTGTCGATCGAGAAAACCTGTCTAACACAAGCTTGTTGCTTAATACAACCGGCTAGATACGAAGACTGCTCACATCTCTTACTTTATAGATAGCGAACCGGTTACGTTAGCGGGCTTCACGAGTCGTAGACGAGGTAACTATAGAGACAGTGACCTACAACTTGACACAATGACAGGAACTGGGAGGGAAGTCAGTCACGGCCCAGTATTGGATTCGGGAAAACAAGGAAGACCTAAATTCGCCGAGAATCGAGCCTTGGCCATCCAGAAAACAATTCAACGAATTACTGTTGCTCCACCTCGCTGGAGCGTGTGTTGAAAATCATAACATTTTTTGTGAAAGCATAGTTTCCGTTTTTACCTGTTGGCAGGCTGGTTACATTAATCCAGTAATGGCGCACCAAGATATTCATTGGCTCAACCAAACTGAGAGGCACATATAAAGAAAGATAAACGTCTGACTTGCACACTACATTAAAACCTTGCAAACAGCCACCTATTACCAACATTAATAAAGTCCGTAGTCATTTCATATGCAGACGCTAGAAGCAAAATTATTTTTTAAAAAATATTATGTTGGTCGTGAACGTCAGGTGACGCTATTCGCCACACTTTCTTTACGTCATCGTCATATTGATAAGTTAACGACTCTCTTTGCAGACAACGAGCCAGCAAACGTGATTTACCCCCTACCCTTGGAGACAAAACACAGTCATCCCGTGTCTCTGCAGTGTGTGCAACTGTAAACAATGTGATAAGTCGACGTACTTGTTCTATTATATTTTTACTGTAGCAATGTTTTGGATTATACACTATCGATATGGGTTATTTAGATTTCTGTCGCTGTGGAGAGTGTCAGTGATGCCTACTTCCTCGCCAGCATTTTAATCTTTGTCAGGTCACCTTGAGAGGTTAAGTATTTCAACTCTCATCAAGACGATCCTGATTCGCTTCCTAGGGTTGTCACTTCCGATATTCGTAAATGACGCTTGCCAGCGTTTTTACTCGGGGTATTTCCGTTTCCCCTGCCGTCACACTCTACAGTCGCTCCATACTCTCCTCCTTCTATTATCACCGACGCTCAAAATTGCGACGTCGAGGCATTTACCCCAGTGCGAGCCTTGTTGTTTTCGGCGAGGAGCGTAAGAGACTTATCGTCGGAGAAAGACCAGTGAATGCATTCTGGAGGAAGAAGTACTGTGTGAGGTTTACGGAGAATTATGAGAGCGTTAAAGCGGCTGTAAACTCTCAAGCCTAGCATACACCAACGATAACTTTGCTAATAACACGTGTTTTCAACAAAGTTATTAACAATGTTGTAACAATGCTTGAAAACTGTTGACATGTTATCGACATTGTGGCCAACATTTTGAGATTAACTTTGTTATTGTTTAAAAAAATGTTAATAACATTTGTTACTATCATTTTGTTTGAAGCATTTGCTAGCAACCAAAGTATTAATATTAGAAACATGTTAATAACTTTGTCACCAACACTGTTGATAACATTATTATCCCGATCTATTCCAAGGCGGTATAGGTCAAAGGATGTTGGTAATGCCCAGTTTACACCGGAATAGTAACAGTAACAAAGTTAATTACTAAATGATAGTTACGAAAATGTTATCAACAAATTCTAAGCTACCGGGCTGAAGACCCAACCCCCATCCAAAATCGTGTTCTACATTATGTAGCCAAAGTGTGTCCAGTCGCCTCAAGGAAACTGGAGTTTGTTGAACGGTGATTCAAGCCAATGTTCTGTGAAACAGTAAACAATCACACTTTTGAGATAGCTGGTGTTTTTACATTCCATAAAATCACATAAGCCCGTTCCAAAATATGTTTCTAAATCCGCCACTGATAATATGCCTGTAGTAGTGATGGATATTACAGACACTTTAAACTAAACTTTTTTTATGGACATACGTTATTACGAGATTGAGTGAGTGTGTGAGGTATTTTGGTTAGCGCTTAACATCGAGGTCTTCAGCGCTGGTGAGGGGTGACACGAGGTGAGTATGGAGCGGCGCCGGAATGAAAGGGCGGGGGAAACGTGAGATCCCTAAAAAAAACCCGCCGACCAACGGCATCATCCGGCACGATTCCCACATACGAAAATCCAGGAACCGACCCCGCCGGGAATCGAACCCCGATGGCCTTGGTGGTAGGCGAGAGGTCTGACCCCTCGACCAGCGCGGCCCCTTTACGATATCGAGCTCACAATGCCGTATGTCCACAAAAACGGTTCAGTTTATAACACTAGTCCATTGCAGGAATCGTTCATAGATTGATGCATTATGGACAAGTGTATTCCCTAACACTCATGTTTTTGCAATAAGGTAAAATCAATTACGGTAGTTGCTATTGCCATTTTAGTAATACGCATTACAACATTCCGACATCCGCCATTGAAATGAGAATGTCGGGTATTTCTGGCGTAGTACCTACTTATTCTTACAGTCTCAAGAGTTGAGCCGCAGTTGGTCGAACAAAAATAAATAATCCGTCGTTCCCGGGAAATCAGTTAGTCTCACCAAGCAAGAAAAAATATATTCAAGGTGCTAGTTATTTAGTCTTCCGCATCTTAACAAAACGTGACTGAAAATCAAGTGTTTCTCTCATCGTTACAGCACAAAGTCTACATACCGAGGATGAAGTGGATAATTTATCTGGTTCGTTAAAAATATTATTCGAAATTAGAATTTACATGATACATTAAGTGTAACACAAGGGTAGGTAGGATCAAAATCTGGAGAAAAAAAAATTAAAAAAAAAATTCTACATTCGGAACGAATCCGTGGGTGAGGGCGGGGGAGGGAGAAGCGTTGAGGGTGCCTCCCCCGAAAATCACTATAAAACCCTATAAATGGAACACATGAGGCCTTTACTCCTAAGCAGCTGGAGTGAGGCGCGGAGAAGTAACTCAGTTCCACGGAGATGACGTAAAGGACAGCGAAGTGGAGCAAGCGAGAGAGCTGTATCGTGCGGTGCGGACGGGAGGAGGTATCGGAAGTAGATGGCATGCACGAGGAGCGGAGACCAGTGAGCTGAGAGCCTCGAGTAAACTAGTGCTGACCGCAGGGCCAGCCGCCAGCCATACTTGATAAAGGTTGCGCTATAACCTGCCCGCGGGCCTTGGCTGGGCGAGGGATGATAAACGGCTGAGGTTCGAGAGGGGGGAGGGGCACTCAAAGCCACGAGCAGCGCACATCAAACGGCAAACTGCAGCGGAAATATTCCGCAGTATCGTGGTCATAACCTGGGGATGAAACTTGCTGGTGTTTGGGTCGAGTTTGGTTGGAGGTGTGGGGGTGGCATGTTGTGCTAGGGATCTGGAGAACATGTGCGTGGGTCGCGGCAAGCCTTTGATGACCCACGTCGAGAAGGAAGGTGTATCATAGTACTCTGTTCCGATATATGTCTTCTGACGTAGCAGGAAGCTCAACACTCTGATGGTGGTTCACCAACCGTGGGCGTAGCTGCACGGCTCTCAGAGAGCTATATTTCTCTCTAGTCATTGCAGCTATAGCCTGCGCTTCGACGTGGTTACAACCGGGAAGCATATAATAAGAAAGTTCTAACTACCATTTAAAAAACCGAGATCCTTCTTTCCTTCGAAGACGTCCGAAGTTGGCTAGATACCAACGTCAGTACACGCGTTATGAATAACGGAGAAAGACGATTCGAATTGTCATGTCAATGACATAATTTTAGTAATTTATTGTAAATAAGTATAAATATTTGTTAATGACCTGCATTAGTACAGATGCATGATTTGAATTATTTTATTATAACATTTATTTTTCGGTTCATAAGTTAGTCTTCGTAGGAGGGGAATTCCGGCAGTTTACAGTTACGAATGTGTTTTCCCTATCCCAGACACGTGGGCCTGATTACATCCGTCAAGTTCACTCTCTGTCGCCTTACACAAAGGATTAGAAATATGTTCTCCGTTGCAGCAGCCTGTGAAAAAATTCCCACTAACTTACCTGGAACACAACGAGCATAACTGAAAAATCGCAAACTTTTGGTTGTGATAGATGCATAAAAGCTAAAAACACCATCTTAAAATTACACGTTTCTGAATGTCAATGACGAAAAAGTATAAAACAACAACCCTAGACAATGATATTAGCCATCTTTAAAGAGCAATCTTTAACTAGAATAATGCAGTTGTTAAGAGCAATCTGTTGCGCTGCAAATTACTGTACGAGATTTTGGCGTCAGCGATTGTTCTGCAGAAATACGTTACTCGTGAAATGTTTGTTCAGGAAGCTGGTAAAACCAATTGTCTAACGTTGGTGTTCTATTTTATGCCAATTGACTTCGAGCATCTTACAATTTTAAACTGATGCTTTCAGCTCTGAGTTAATAAATGTGTATACAAAGGCGGAATGGAACATCGAGATTGTGAGGGTATTATTATAAACTTTGACCATAGTGGCTGCATGAATCTAGTATGACCGCGAGTTAATAGTCTACGTGTTCTGTCCCGTAGAAACATTGAGCCCCCTCCCGCCCTTCATTGCAGTAGTAGTGGTTGTAAAGACATCTAAGTGTGCGTTCACTGTTACAAATGGATGTCCGCCTATCCGGACATTTTATTATCAGGTTGTTTATTCTAACATACAAAACTAAATATATATCTAAGTAAAATATATTAAGTACTTCTAAGTAAAACAATGACGAGTAGTTAAAAAAACTAATATGGTCTAGCTAGTAATATATTTATTCAAACATAAGGATAAGGAAACAAATAAAGCTAGTTTGCTGCTTTAAGCTAAAATAAAAATATGTATTGGAATAAGGATCTTGTAATTTATACATCCTCTAGAAACCACCAAAAAACAAGTAAGAACGGAAACAAAGTAATGCTCTCTACTGAATGTATCAGCACTCGTTTTTAATCAGTAGAGTGGATTTTTTTAACTCTCGTGGTCAGTTGAGGAATGCATTGTATTATAATTCAAACTAAATAAAAAATTATTGATTCAGGTTTGTCAGTTAGCTGAAAACAGCGATCGTCTGAATTCCGGGTAAGCTACAGTGATCTGTGCGTTCATACCTATCTAAATTTTTCAAAACAATGCCAACTTGCAAAAACCTACTTGTTCGATTGAAAATAAATTATTTTTCACAAAAAAAAATTGCTTAGTTTTTATACTGTTTATGTTAACAATATCGACTATAAGCTATTGTGTTTGATACGGCTTTCTACTTCGAGAACTCCAATCCTCGGGTTATATTTATTTTTTCCATAGATAAATTATTTATTTCTCTGACTATATGGATCAACGTGCTGTCTGTGAGTAAAATTCACTTTAAATGACAAATATAAACGGTTCTTTCAAAACATGAGTAAGGTTCTTTGGTTTGATTTTGCCCATGCTATTAATAAAAGTAAGCACAAATTGTCTTACGTTTTTAACTCTAGTGTAGGAATACTGGCCTGAGCCTAAACAACTGCACTCACCTTAGTAATGATAAGAAAAGCAAGGAACAACTGCAGCACATTATTATGGTTGCTCTATTTAGTACAGGGGCATAACTTCTCCCGTGGGACTTTGATGAAATTGTAAGACTGCTTGGAATACATTCCTTACACACTCTTATATTATGTCTTACTGTGTGTCTTGCTTAAATTTGTGGCTGACGGTCTGTATGGCGTCATAAAGCCAAAATGGCTGCTGATTCGCATAGTGCATAGCGTAATCACGTATAACATATTTCATGGTCACTATGAGGATTTTGCACTGAACATTTTTCGTTCACAATAACATTTTTAATAAAGTGAACTCTGTTACAAGTTTATCAATTACACCGTTAATATGTTACGACAAAAAAAACCTTTGTTGTACACCTTTTAAGGTTTCAAAACCACACATCGTAGTTTTGTTAAAAAACAATATTTGTTAAACAAATGCATGTCAACATGTAAATCATATATAATGTTATGAAGCTTGTTTTTATATCTTTAACTTCATATTTGTCGTCTGTAATAACACCAATGTCCAATTCTTGGTCATGATTTTCGCATAGATCGTTATCGCCACCTCACATTCATAACTCAGTAAATGAGATGTTCCTTGCTCCACATTTACAGCTTCCGGCGCACTTTCCTTTTATACAGGAAAACCGCATTAATTTTAGAATGTTTTCAGGTGCACATGAAAGAATACACATGACAGGTGAATAGGTATTTTCCGTCACTCCCCAACCAAACTCAGATGGTGGAGGTATCTTAGGGTGCTGCTGATCAGCACGACACCATTCCACGTATATGAGGTGACAAGGAAGACCTTGTAGTAGGCAGATTGGAGAACATCCACCAACTAAGCTCACCAACGTTTGATATTTTCGTTCCTGATAGATACACCTTGGAAACAAACTTTACAATTGTATATTTATCTTAATCCGTAAACTCTTCAATACTTCCAAATTTTCCGAGAATTTCCAAGTTTGTCATTTTATGCTGTTTTATAGACTTTCCAAAAAGTGAGTTTCCCCCCTCTTTTTTTTTTTTTTTTTGCGAAGAAACTTGTTACATCACATCCTGACAGAGCATGGAGGCCTAATATCCCTTCAACCTTTTCTGGTCCTATTACGGAATATACTTTGTCTAGATCAATCATTCTTCGGTTTCTTTCTATGCCAGTGACAAAAAAATTTGACACGGTAGAGACTTTGACCACCACAAAGCCAAATATATAAAGTAGCCGGTGAATATATCCTATGGAAGGAAAGTAGACCCTCGTCGATATGCATACAAGCGTTGCAATATTACTTTTGTATCTACCTCTTAGAGTCAAAATCCTCATAAAGTGACCATGAAATAAGTTATACGTGATAACGCTACGCAATATGCAAAGCAGCCACAAATTTACACAAAGCATCCGGTATGCCATAGCATAAGAGTGTATAAGGAATGCATTCCAAGTACACCTAAAATGTCATCATTAAAAATCCGACGGAACATTATTTTCATTAAGCACGCCCCCGTACTAATTCGTCAAGTTATGTTAGTTCAAAAATGTCCTCATCTAGAAATAAGTTAATTTCCTAAAAGAAGATACTTCGCACATGCAATTTATAAAAAATCAACACTTCTGAGTGCTGTGCTATGGCCACCATCTTAGAAAATGGCATCAAAATTTCACTTCTTTGGCTTTAACTTAATGACGGGTGAAAATATATATTAAAAAAGTGTATAAGCAGAATTTTAAGTACATTTAAAAGTACACACTTAATTAAAGTTTAGGCTAATTGTTTTCGTATTTGCATTGGTTACAGAGTTAATTGACTAAATCAATTTTTCTTCAGTGTTTACAAATAAATAAGAAACATCAGATTACATTGGTAGCATATCAGTTAAACTATGTAATAAATGTTTTCGTCAAAATATTTCGCGGGCGCATATTCTAACAGCACATTCTGTACGTCGCTCACGAGTGTTTGCCTATGCAGTGAGTTGTATCGAATCAGCATAGAACCAAGAGTTTCTTAAATTTTTAATGCATACTTTCATAAATGTATAAGGATCTTAAGTCCAAGAACAGAACAGAAAAACTTCGGTTAATTTACATACGGTGATGTTATAGGAGCTCACATGTTCAGTGTAGAGAGGCACTTCGGCAAGAATACTGTTATTGTTTTAGATGGTGATCGAGATTCTTTATTTATTTGAAACACATACTCTTCGTTACAAAAATTATGTTTTTAAAGTTCAGTTCAGCCATCATATACTTATGTAACTCTTGCTCAATGTAAGTTTCTCTGTAATGATAACAGCAAGAAAACTCTCATTGCAGCACTAACAGATCAACTCTCAAAATCAATCATTCATATCAAGCAATGGATGATGCTGATGTTATTAAAACTAAACAGGCTCTACACTGCATACAGCCGATACCAAGGCAGTAGTAGGAGGTTGGCAAGATACTGATCTTCTTGTGTTAACATCTCTGTTCACACCAGAAAACACTTTTGTTTCGCAAGCCATAAAACGCTAATAAACGAGAACTTGTGTTTCATACATCTAAGCAACGGGAGCTTCATAACAATGTTAACAATATCCTATTTTCTTACGCAATGGCTGGATGTGACGCAACAATTGCTGTATTCAGGATAGAAAAAGTTAATCTCTGAATTAACTGAAGAAGGATTAAAGCTTGCGAAATAAACTTTCCAACGAAAAGAGGCCAATAAGAGAATTCATCGTTACACTATATTGAAAATCAAGAAACAAATCACTGGATGAGCACATATATTACATGTAACATATAACTAGCAGTGCACCCGCTGCTTTGCTCGCGTGTATTACTCAGCGCAGATAATATGTACTTTAATTGAAAGACCTCTCTGTACACCAGATAGGTAGTTCAGTGACGTCTTTTACGTCGCTCAATGTGAATTCACGTAGGACTGTGCACTATACTGAAAGAAAACCTTAATGTAGTTCAATAATTGTTTTCTGTGTTTATTGCTCTAAGAGAGGAGGAACGGCCCTGATGAGTGATATATTACTAAAAATAAAAACTAAACAAATTTTCAAGTCCTTGGATCGTAACATTACAAAATATTGTTGCAGTCACTTCTTTTACACAATAATAATTAGTGTCCTAACGATAATTTTTTTAAATGATCAAAAATTTCTACAAATATAGCCTATATAGGATTATTTAAACTTGACCCCTCCTCATTAAAAAAAAAAGTTTTAATTCAACTAAATTTAAGTGTCCATAATATTTTCTCTTATATTTAAATGTTTTTAATAAATACTAAATTTAATTGGCTATAAATATGGATCTAACGTATTTAAACACATACTTTTGTACCATTGGTAGTGTGCGTAACCAATTTGTTTAGGTTACACACGACGATTTGTTTTGACTTACGCATATTACACTGGATGTGAATCACACATTGTTTCCATAAATAATTACATTATTTTAATCCAGCTTTGGTATAAATAATATATGATTTTTATTCTACGTGAAAAATATTTGAAATTTCAATTATGTCGACCGCATTTTAAATAAAAAAACAGGGCATATACTGAATTACAAACAATAAGAATAAAAATAAACCAAATTATTTAGTATTGCTTTAACAATGCACATAAATAAAATTCACTCAATATAAGTTGATATTTTGTAATTCATATTGTGAATCACAGACAATAACAAATAAGATGAACCTACAGTATTTACATGTTACTTTTGTAATTTATGACCAGGGGTGGATATAGGAGGAGTAATTTTTTTTTGGGGGGGGGGGGGCAGACTGCCACGGGCGGAAATATTTACTAGGGGATGAAATGTATGTATGAAATGAGTGTAGAATAGATGCAATGTCTACCAATATTTAGACTTTTACTAGTTTTGTATTTTTGTTAACATTGAACACCATATAATGTTATTAACACAGTATTTATAATTAGAATGTACACTTAAAACACTGCTTATGGTAGCTAGTAAGAACATGTTTTATGTATTTCTACTAAAAGTTTATACCGATATTTACGCGAGCGCAGAGCAACGTATGCAAAATACGTTTATTACTGTTGGGTTGATTGGACTGATGGAAAAAGGGGGAGGGAAAGGAAGGGGGAGGGGGAGAGCAAAACACAATTCTTGTCCCGGGCGAAGGAAAGCCTAGAACCGTCCCTGTTCATGACTACAAAATTCATTCATTTGTAATTAACTGACGTGGTTACCATACATTTTTATAAAAGATTTCAAAATCTATCCCACATATGTTATCTTATGCCTGTTGCGAATTATAGACAATAACAAACAAAACAACAGTTTACTTGATTACTTTCATATTACTTTTACTACACATGTATACAAATTTCATTTAAATTAAGTTGTCACAACGAGCTGCATAGGTCTATCATAAATAATATCGACAACTACGAAAAACGTGAACCAAGCTATTAACACACTACTGACATTATAATGTATGTTTAATACGTGTGTTCATGAAAATAATTCGTTCTTGTGTACTGAATACTGTGAAGCATAGATATGAAGAAATTGAATTATGGTACCTTTAACACATTACTTTAATTTCGCAAGTTGATAAAATTCAATTTTCAGTTTTTTTGCACATACTGCATTTTTTCACAGTACATAGTAACAAATAACATGTTTCCAAGTATAACCAGGGATAATATTTAGACTACAAGTTCCCAAAATTCATGAAACGAAAGTCATGGTTCACCAACTGAATTTGATTTTCTCCTAGCAGTAATAAATAAAATACAAGTAGGATAATCCCATATAATTTTAAAAATAATTAACAAAATAATTAAGACATTAACTGACCACCTAACGTAGAAATGAAAGGAAACGTGGCCACTTGTGTGAGTTGTTGTTGCTGATTACGAATTATTTTAAGTATAAAACATAAAAATTAATTTAATTTGATGTTAACTTACTGATACATACAAGCCAAACAACAAAAATGTTCATCTAAACATATAGATCCATAAACAGAAACATAGTTATATACTACAATGATGGTTGGGTCCCTATTGCCATACATTTTACTTTTGGTATAGCTAGCATTTATCAAATACGTTAAAATATAGTTTCTGAGAAATAACGTAAGCTTAAACGTATAGTCTCAAGACGAAGAATTATAAGAGGCCGCGGTTGCCGAATGGTCAGACCATTCGCCTCCCACAAAGGCGATCCGGGGTCGATTCCCGGCGGGGTCATTCCCCGGATTTTCGCATGTGGGAATCGTGTCGGACGATGCTGGTGGGCGGGTTTTCTCGTGAATCTCCCGTTTCCCCTGCCCTTTCATTCCGGCGCTGCTCAATACTCATCTCATGACACCCCTCACCAGCGCCAAAGACCTCGATGTTGAGCGCTGACCAAAATATCTCACTCACGAAGAAATATATTTCTCAGTTATACATCCACTACGTGTTCGTAAATTTAAGTGATAGAAGTGTGTGGTTGCGAACCATGATCATTGGTGAATGCGAAATTCGAAAATTAAAGGGGTGAAAAGCCGTAAAATGTGTTTTTCATCAATACGTGATTTCTCCTAAACCATGTCAGATAGTGAGGTAATTTTTTCTTTAAAATTATGCTCAAGTACGTATCTAAAAAGTAGTTTTAGAATTTTTCGAAATTCATCTTTGAAAGCTCTATAAAATAAAACGTGTTTTATTTAATTAATCCCACTTATCTCCTAAAACAGTATAAATATTGAAATGGTGTCTGCTTTAAAATAAATCTTACGTAAATATAAAAAAAATAATTTCAGGATTTTTTGAAATTCGCTCTCGAATGCTGTTAAAAAATTAAATGTGTTTTCAAATAATCATCTGTACCGATATACCAGTTTAAATATCGAGATGATTTTTGATAAGAATAAAGCTTATGTAAATATCTACAGATCAAACTCAGGATTTTATGAAATTCGAAAATTAAGCACGTGAAAAGCAGTAAAATGTTACAGTCTCCCGAAAAAAAGAGAATGATCATGGAGGAATAATTCGACAGTTGTTTCTTTTTGTCAACCTACTCATAAATAAAACCTCTTTAGACTGTAGCCTATACATACGAAAGAATTATCATGGCCTGACTTTAAGCATTAACTCAGGTACTGTAAAAAGTTTGTGGTGTGGGAGAGGTGGGGTTACGGGTTCGCATCATGTGCAAGACTTTGCGATGGGAATTACCATGAAAATTAGTACACAATAGCTTATAATCTGTTGATAACATTTTTGTAACTATCATTTTGTAATTAACATTGTCACTGTTATGTTTTGCGTAAACTGCGTTTTTCAGTTACTTTTGTGAAAATGCATATTGCCTGTTGTCCATGTCTGATGGAGGCCTCTGTACAAAAAAAATATCGTTATTTTATTAGTGTATCAAACACTGGATAACATCAAACATAGTAATTTTCCACAAATAAAATATTTTTCTGTTCCATAAGTAGCAATTTGACTATTTTCGCTGCTTACCTAAAGTAAAAACTACTGAAGCAATTAAGTGTAACAATTTAAAGTGGAATCAAATGTATTAAACTACAGAATGACCCCTTTGTAATTTGTTTATATTAAAATAAAATTATTTACTGTAACTAAATTTCTCTTTTCTTTTAACAAACTTAACAAACAATTTTTACTTGAAATAACTAAGTGCCATTCAGTATCTTAATAGATTTACTTTCACTCAAAATAATTTCATTCGTATCGTTTAAAAAGTTTTTACTCTCGATAAGTAGCGAAATAATCAAATCGATACTTCGACATGAGCTTGTACGAAAACTACGGAACCGAATATTATTTAATGTGTCGGAAATTAGTATTAATACAATGTTGGAATATTAACTCTGATGTGTTACATTATAATGCCATTCATACAGTAAAAGCATTAGTCAAATACAGACATGCTTATTCGCTAAGATGGTACATTGGTCCCCAACCACCGATTGTTTATTATTTTCGAAAAATTATTTAACACAAAGCGTATATAAATTTCCGAATAAGTCATTCCTCAAGTCAGTAACAATCACCTAACACACTAGATAAATGCTTTGAAAACATCGATATTTTATTATATAATGGGTTATTGCATTAGTTAGAAAGTTGTACAGCGCTGTCTGGAATTTTCGCTGATACTCACTTCCACTGGCTTGCTGAATTTAGAGATTATGAGACATCAACGACAAAAAGTTATCACAAAACCAATATATATTTGGGTCAATATAGAAAAACTGAAACGTGGATCTAATACGTCAACTATGTGAGCGAATGTTTAGCAAAGATGACTAATTCCTTTAGCGTAATATGAGGCACAGAGATAAACTCTACCAACATACGGCTGGTTTACAATAAAGTGTTCATTCCAGCAAACTGACTGTTTACAAAATATACGGAAAAAACTATTTTTATGACTGCTTTGTTTATTTACTTTTCTGTACTGACATCCTAAAACGTATTGTCTTAAGTTAATGTATTCACATTTAACTCACGTATGACTTCCTCATAACTTACGTGTGTTGATATAGACGGTTCGGGATAAAGTGAGCACTCAGAAAAGCCCTGCTAAATGTCTATTTTCAGCCAATTCGTATCTTTCCGCGCGTAAGGGCTAACGACAGGAAATGTCTAACCTCTCTGGAATCGTAACTTGATGTTTGCGCGTGAAAGCTAAATTCTACAGTTGGGATGAATCTGTATAGTTTGATAAAAATGTTTTATTTATTATATAAAACACAAATACTTCGAATTAAGTTGATTATATTTCAATATTGTTTAATTTAAATATAAAAATACACGGAACTGTTTTCGGCAATTCACTGTCAACCGTACAGCGATTAAGGTAACTATTGTTGATGGTGAATGACATGCAGTAATGGCAAGTGATTTTTTTCAAAGGTTCAATATTTAGTGCTCACTTTATCTCGAACGATTTATAACGTCTTATAATAATAAATCGCACTGTTGAAGCCTGCTAGACGTTCAGAAGTGACTTAACAATGCACCTATATTCATACGCGTTGTAACGGTAGTTGGATTGTACCAAGTTACGATACCCGTAATTGTCAGCGAAGCTTGCCTGATGCAACTTATGAATACGATGTCGACACTTTGTAACAGATTTATGTTCTACGTAGTGATTATCGACGTAGTAAATTTGCTCTTCATTCAAAGAAATTGACAATTTGACTTTGTGATTCCCGCGCCGAGAAAGGGCTTGAAAATACAGCGGGATTCCGTCCAGTAATTGGACGGTTATTGCTGCCCCTTGCCCGTCGCCGAACGACAAATTTAAGACTGTTTCCAGCTGCTGTATTCGAGGGTAAATGTTGAATGTTGAATTAGGAAAAGAGAGAAAATCGTGGAAGAGAGTAGGATTTGAATTAACCCCCAATAAAGGGAGTTGAGGAGAAAAATGGGGGGAAAGGAAAGAGGGGCGAACTCTCTATCTGTAAAACTTTTAAATTGCATTCCCTAAGAAGCAGCGGTGAAAAGGCGAGGCGAGGAGCGAAGATGCAGGAGAGAATCGCGAAGACGCGTCTCTTGCTTTATATCTACGACTCAACTCGGGTCGTAATTTTGGACCTTTTGTTTCATATGGGAGATGGAGGGAAAAGAGAGAGGGGAGGCATGGAGTCTACCTAGTCCAGCTGCAGTTAACTTGAGGGAGCTCTTGTGCCTAGAAACTCATCGTGTTGTTGTCTTACTCCAGTCCCGAATCTCTGCAGCGTTGTGAGTTATCAGTATCTCAATATATACTAGCTGTAACGTCTTCTATGCATTTGGGAATAAACAGTACTAAAAAGCATAATTGTTATTTAACCACGTATCGAAGCTTGTTAAGAACGTGTTATCCTATTGCGGATTTATCGAAAAGAGATATAAGGCCAGAAATGTAAAACAGTTTTTGCCTAGTGTGTCCTCTGATCTGTGCTACTCTGTGTTTTTGAGGCCTTGGAACGTCTACCTATACTCTGCACGCAAATTTTCCGCTTGCGACGAATTCGTATCTATTTTCTCGTTGTTCGAAGACGCCGTTTTTTTTCTTTGGTCAACGCTGAAGTTCGGTTACTGTAACCTAGGTCGTTCTTGAAAGTATGTTACAATCCTTGTAAAAATTACGTAAACTTGTGTAGTTAAGTTTTTGGTTAGTGCAAATCTTAAGGGAGAAATCCGCGATTGAAAATTGACATTTTAAAAATCGCGTTTGTTGAAACAAACAAAAGTAAAGAGGAATATGGGATGAACTTACGGATGTTATTTAGTACTAACAAAATCTACAATCTGTGAAAAATAGTTCCGAATACCTTCCAGGGCTGCGGTGGCCGAGTGGTCAGACCCCTTTGCCTCTCATCAAGGCGATCCGGGTTCGATTCCCGGCGGGGTCGGTTCCAGGATTTTCGCATGCGGCAATCGTGCCGGACGATTCCGTTGGCCGGCGGGTTTTCTCGAGGATCTCTCGTTTTTACCGCAACCCCCCCTCCCCCCCACCAATTCCGGCGCCGCTCTATACTCACTCCTTGTCACTTCTTACCAGCACTAAAGACCTAGAAGTTAAGCACTGACCAAAATCTCTCACTCACTCACTCACTCACTCCACATTTTCTAAGTCAATTTTCTCGAAAACGGTTAACTTGAGGGCGTTGCAATTAGGAGACCTACTTCGTCTAATGTCCAGCTACAAACTTTGTCAGTTAATATTCTAATAATACACTAGTAAAAATTGTGAGTCAATAATAGGTTTAACCAATTCGATTATATACTGAAGATGAAATGAATTGGAAACTATATTTTGCACGGATTGCAGATCTTGATGGTACTAAACCACATCCGAATATTCATTATTTTACTCTCCATACTTTTGGTTATTTGAACAAATGTTGCTTTTGCTTTTTCATGTTTAATCACAATTACTTCCCTTTTAATTTTTGTGGCAACCAAAAAATTTCACTAAATAACTTAACATATTTTGTTTGCAAGGAAGCAGCTCGCAACGTTTGTAACATACTTTCATGCACACACACACACACAATTATCCTGCTTTGCAGAATTCCTAATTGTACAGTGTGGCATTACATGAATTCAACAATATAGACTAGAAAGCATGTGGGAGACGCAAGGAAAGCAATGGAATACATACTTACGACCACATTGTAACCGATGACGCAATTATGATTAATTACACTCGTACCTACTCGTAATCATGAACATATTTGTAAACAGTTCACTAAGGCATAGCTAACTGACATATCAAACGCTCCTCAAGTAACGTCAGTGAACACGAGATTGTGAAGATTCTGACTTCTGAGGCAGAATCGACATGTACGGTGCATAGTTGAGTGTGAGGGTCAGTTGAAAACATGATGTATAGTAGGGTAAGTGGGCTTTACGTTTCGTCGACATCGAGATCAGAGACGGTGACACACAACTTGAAGTAATGACGGGAGCTGGGAGAGGAGTGGCCATTTCATAATTCGCCTGATTCGAGAAATGAGAGCATGCCAATGAGCTTCGCACATTTCTAGAGTAATCGACACGCTATTGACGGAGAGTCCCAGACTGAAAACTCTGCAGTCATTGAAAAGGGGGAGGGAGGTAACCGATGACTTCTGAATATGAATGGACGCTAGTTTCCAACAGTGCAGATGATCGTGATGTTTTAGTGGTTACACCACTCGCCCCAAACACCACAAACCTGTTCGATTCCTGATTGTGTTGCTTCCGATTTGCGCAAGGGGGATACGTGGCGGACGTTGTTGTTGGCCGATATATTTTCTCAGAGTAGTATTGTTTCGTCCCACTCTTACATTCTACCATTTCTACATACTCACCTCATATCATCTTCCCCAGGACATAGGTGTTCTCGCCTGAGTGAACATGCTTTGCGAGCTCGAGGCACAGAAATGCGGAAGTCAACACAGCACGTGCACCTCGTCTTACCCTGGCTTTTAAGCGAGTAGTCTTCTCGCCAACAACTCGACTCTATGAGACGTTTAGTGGTGACCTTGTTAGTTTTTGATAAAGGTGTGCCGCACATGTCTATATCTTTGAAAATGTTCTACCTAAAGCTTTTCATACCTAAAAAGACCTCAAAAACATTCATTTTCACAAGTTCGGCCGCGTAAAAATAAATTTTTCATATAAACGAAGGAGCCGAAACGGAAATACTCACGCATAACATTCTTCTTATGCTATTCTTAAGCAGACATTACCTACCCTGAACAGTTCTCGAATAAACTTACGGCCGAATATCCGTACGCTAGTCCCGACTAAAACCTGTCCACTTCTAACAGTAGACATACAGGGGACATACACTATTGAAATACAGAACTTGAAATCGAACTGATCCCAGTTTCAAGGAAGACTACGTCATATCTTGGCATAAAAATAATCGTCGGTCGTAGGAATGTATCCAGGACTCGACCCCGCGAGACCCACGACTGCCTTAGCTGCACAAACATTGGCAGGTAGAAGTCATATTACGCCAGGTACTTGAGCTTTCATCAGCAGGCGTACATATCTGTAGCATATGTTACCTCCACGTCTCTGCGCACGACTTCGTTAGCAAAACCAGTGCATTCTTGTGGAAGAGCAAAATATAAAAACAGCGGGTGTAGAAAGGAAAGAACTAGCAACTACTTAGGAGACACCCAGGCCGCGAATTTTCACGAATCCAAATAAATTCGGTTACCGTGATACGCACTAGGCTGCCAAGTACCTAGTTATTTTTTATTCTAAGATGCTAGCCAAAACTAGTGAGACAAAGGAGATGTGGTGACCGAATGATCAGACCATTCGCCTCCCATAAGACTATCCGGATTCAATTTCCTGCGGGCTCGGTCCTGGATTTTCGCATGTGGGAATCGTGCCGGACTATGCCACTGGTCGGCGGTTTTTATTGGGACCTCCAGTTTCCCCCGTCCTTCATTCCGGCGCTGCTCCAACCCTCTCCAGCGCCAAAGACATCGATGTTGAGTGTAGCACAAAATCTCTAACTCACTCGTGCGACAAGTGCTCGTTTTCTGTATATAGATAACGTTTTCAGATTTACTCGCTGATAACAAATATACGGCTAGCAATAAAGCCCACGTGTCTGGCACTTCTCTAAAGAGACGCGAAAATGTCGACACATTTTCATTTACATGTGCTCCAAACCTTCTGGGTCCTAACGTTTTATGTTTAAATTATTTGTCAAGATTTTAGACGATATCGCTATACAGTGAGAAGCTCCAGCGAGTTTGCTAGATGAGGTCTGATATTCAGTGTACTGTTTCACTCGTTGGGATTCTGTATAGGTATCATTCTCCTGTTCTTGACGGAGTAGACCTAGATAATAAGTCGACATGGCGATGTGGATATGCTCGAGCAAACAGAGTGTTGTTAAGACGCATAGTATTCCCACAGTGAGAGGCTGTGGTCTAAGAAGAGCGCGAAGCAGCAGCATGTTAAGTCTCACACGGGCCATAGAAAGATGGCCGCCTTCAGACGGCAGAGTCGGGCTCGCGGCTGCAAGGAAGTAAAAGGAATGAGGAGGTGGAGGTCGTCGACTAAAGACAAGAGAAGAGAGAAGTTCGCCTAGGAAGCGCCCCCCCCCCTCTCCAGGGTAAGTAATTGAAGGTCCTAGCCTCATTAAATCCTTGCTCTATTAAAGTAATTTGTAATTAACTTCGCGCGGCTCCCCGTGACGTCACGTTAATGTAGAATAACGCTGCTAATTAGTAAGACTTGGCCCGCCCTCCTCGCCGCCCGCAGCGATGCGCCTTCCACGGGCCGCCATGTTGGCCGGGAACAATGTTGTAATATAATGGGCGCGCTAAGGTATTCCTGAGCCGAGACGTAGGCGCCCTAGCCGAGCGGCGCAACAACCACGCAACGCTCAACTGCTGCTGGATTCCTTCTTCATTCCGCCCTCTGACCTCCGCTAAGTAAGCCACATCGCGTCTCTTCTTCACACGACGTCAACAACCACACTCGCCCGGCCGGTGGTAGCGGGCAGTGTACGCACACTGTCACCCAGCGCCTACATTCTGTTCATACTGTACAAACCTATGGAACGTGCAGAAATCTTTGTCAGTACTTAAGCGCGCCGCCTACCCGCGCGTGAGATGCTCAAAAGCGACGGAGCAGTAAGGTCGACCTTGGAGCGCGCATCAAGTGCCACTTCGCCTCAACGAGCCAAGCGCTGAACTAGCACGCAAGGTTCCCGCCGAACTGCTTTTACTATGTGACGTTAAGCGGTGATCATATAATTTTATTGGTGGAAAGTCTGCAACTAAGTTCGGTGCAGGTCGCAATCTGAGTTTCATATACAACATTTTGAAATACAGAAGTCTAAGGACGTTTTTAGCCATGTTGTAGGGCTTAGAAACAGTGTTTGTAATGAGCGTGGTGTCTTAAGAATGAGGTTCCGACCTTGTCCGAAGTTTGTTTTCTTTTCGAACGTTGGCACAATGAGCGCGCGCGGAATATTTTCGTAGAAAAAACCTGTTTACGAACACATTGCAACGTATTTGAAGCGTGGGGTAGGCAGCTACCTTAAGGCGGCAGTCTGCCTGCCTTGTAAACAGCGTTGCAGCGTGATAGTAGAACTCATTTTTCTAAGAAACTTCTCAATGTGTTTCTAATGTGTGCATTTACGAAGAGAACAAACATTTCAAACGATATTGGAAAGGTAGTTTCAAAACGTTACGTTAATTAGAAAGACAATTTAGGAGTTCCTCATAATGGCGAAAAACAGGTTTTTCAATCTATTATATCTAAACAAGTATTTACGGGATTCTTGTTAAACTACGATGGACTTTACTTAAAACTTTCGACCAATAAAAAGACGATACGACTGCACGCCGTTTCAGTGTAGCACTAGAGGTGACACCGCGTCAGATGAGCCGGTCAACATCGTCCTCGGCGCTGTACCTCACTTACACAAACACACGGCCACCAGGCGGGCGCCTTATGCCTACCTAAGAATCGTGGCGTGAGCAAGGATAGGGGTTTATATGTTAAGATGTATCCGGCGATGCTCAGACATTTGTAATGATATCGCTGTTTGAAAACTAATTTCTGCGTTGAGACTCAAAATACTGCTGCTTCACGCTCTTTTTAGAACGCTGAATTACACCAACCTCGTCTGTCACTGTTGAAACAATGTGCGCCTTAGCATTGCTCTTACGGGCGTGTCCGTCACCGGGATCACAGAAATAAAGATGCAGGGGAAAGTGTATGTTGTGCTTCAAGTGTTTTTTTGTAACGAAAATACTTATTTGTTAATAGTTTTAAGGGTATTATATAAACGTTCTTAAAGATTTTACAGCAAAATGGGCCGCACTAAGACAAAAAAAAAAATGGTGGCATGTACACAGGTTCGACAACTACTGGTAGCCACCTAATTTAACAACATGAAATACGAACATTTCCTTCAGCGCTCTCTTAGGGGCTCCGTTGGTTAGCAGTGCCTTTAATATCGAGGTATTGAGCGCTGGAGAAGCATGTTGATGTGAGATGAGTACGGAGCAGCGACTGAATACGAAGAAATAATGTAATACACCGAGTAAATACGCCGGCAAACGGTAAAGTCCGCCACATGCGAAGATCGGGTGCGCCGCGAATGTCGTAATGAGAGACGAGTTGTGTGATCACTATGCAACTGCGGCTCCGTTCGAAGAAGACTACACCGTTCTGAGGTTTAAGATTTTAGTTCGTTAGCTCAGTCACGTTTTTGATCACAGCAAGTCCTCTAGTGTTGTTACGTGAAACTTCATATCAATATTATGGAATTTCTGATATATGACACCGAAGTTAGAAATGTCCTATCCGGCATGAGATAATTTGACTTGGCTGTACGGTCATCTGAATTTTAATTGAAAAATTGTCACGACTAAAGAAAACAAATAAAGAACTTTTGAAATACTGTTTTTCAGTGAGAGAATCTTGTGTTACAGAATGATAATAAAAATATATTCTCGCTAAGTCACAGGACCTACGAAATGACTTAATAATTCAACTGAGAAATGTTTCATTTTTGTCAGGTCTCCTAATAGCTTCAGTAGGTTAACAGTTATGGAGGAATATGTTTGTTGTACGAGCTTTCTTGTAAATAAACCTCCGCATAATTTATTTGAAATACTACTCGTAAATATTTTCTCTTCAAAATGTTTTCACAAATTAATAGGTAAAGCACAAATTACAAAAAGTTTTGTATACGACGAGACACATATTTCCAGCCATTACCCTTTTATTGAGGAAATCTGTTATGTTGTCTATACAGTAAAATGAGAGCAAAAATAAACATGGGTACCGAATATGCATTCGCCTTAAATACCAAAATAGTTGTGCACTCGCGTCATGTAATTGTCTCCACTATGCCTTCTGCTCAGTCCTCGATGGTCGCAGTGCTTACATCGTTAATGGTTCGAGTATAAAATCCACAAACAACCGTAGCCAATGGTGCTAAACACCTTCGGAGCACGAAGATCGAGTTCAAATACCTTGTAATCCGTGAATGTTTGTGTTTTTTCAGCTAGTTAAGAGTGTAAGCGACTCTTGTGACTTTAAACATCGGAAGTATAAACGCTAAAATCAGTATTTAATTGTAAGTAAGTAAAGCGTAGAGCGAGATTTTTTTTGAAGCAGAAACGGAGTAGATATAATCGAGCGGTCTTATTAAATTCCACCTTTCTTTGCACCCTTTCCTGGTAAGCCGTTGACGCAGTTGTCCAATAAAAAATCTGTGCTTCAGTTTAGGTAGCTAAACATCTAAGCATATGGGCAACTATCACCATTTTATTTCGGTTATACTGTCGCCATCGTCAATAAATATGGCATTTAACACTATCTAGACATGAAATTTGGAACTCACAGTAGGAGTCACTGTGACCGAGTGGTCATACCACTGGCCTCCCACCAAGGCGATCCGGGTTCGATTACAGGCGGGGTCGGGCCCTAGATTATCGCATGGGGGAATCGTGCGGGACGATGCCAATGGCCAGTGGGTTTTCCCCGCTTTTATCATTCCGGCATCGCTCGCCTCATGTCACCCCATCACCAGCGCTTAAGAACTGGATGTTAATTAAGACTTCATTATTAAATTACCTATAAATATTCAGTGTTAAATTTGTTACGAATTTTTTTGTACTCGAGTTTCTAAATAGTTTTTATTAATGCTTCAGATTTAGTTCCTCTCTGCTACTGTATATAATATATACCGAAAGTCATGATATTTTTGTCCACCAGGGTTTTCATCTTCTATTATATCTCATGCCATCCGATGAATGTCAGCGCGTTTGCTAACAGTCCCTTGACTGACTAAGAAATTAACCGTTGGGGGTATGCTAGTTCTACATTTAACTAAAATAAATAACATAACATGTAGTCTTAGTTTTTAACTTCAAGTTATATATCAACAGATTAACAAACAAATAAATGCTACTTATAAGTGAGATATAGTTCTTATTTTTCAATGGTTTTTCAGAATTGAACCACGAACACAAAATTATACTTTGGCCATGTCATAATATTACTATTGATATGAGAACACCTTAAGTTAACATATTATTTATTAGTTTCTTTTAATAACATTGCAGAGTTCTCGATGACTTCATTTGCTTCATTATTAAATAAATTACTTTCTCCTAACTTTCCAGTGTGATTCTTTATATTACCCTGTAACACTTTTATTATGTGTAAAACTCACACGGGAAATTAAGACTTTGAAATATTTTAGGTGTCTTCTGCTGGCTGCAGGGTTATCAAGCTAGGGTCTGTAATTTGTTGTTTTATTTGTTTATTTGATCTATCCTACTTGGGTAAACATCTGCTGTGAAAGTTTTATTGAACATTTTTGAATGCCATTAAGAATTCTTACCTTTGTATTTCTTGTGTCCTTCTTTAGCAATTCCTAAAAGAACCATTCGTTCTGTTGCTCAGTTGCCAATCATCATATAAGATTGCGTATTTGACTATCAACTGAAGTTTTGATTATTAATTAATACGTTTATGTGCTTCCATATCTAAATTGTCCGTTCTAAATTGGTTTTTGCCCGTAAATCTCCTCTTTTAGATTATAAAAGCATTAACAATACAAACCTTTTACAAAAATCTACTTGATATCTTATATTCTAGAAATATATTTGTAGCTTCCTCTGCGAAAATCCTAGCGTATTTGATCAAAAGTATTGTTCTTGCCTTTGAAAATGCTTAAATAATATTTAGTGTTCAATGAATTGTTACCTCAAGTAATTTAACTTTTTCTGGCTGAAATTATTTTAGTTTTTTCTGTCACATTGAATTTCGTGTTCAATATCCTTAGAGAAGTTAATATGAGTTATTACTGATTGCGAATGTTATTTGTTCAGACCCTATACCGCTATTCGTTCTTCTTTTCCTACGCTTGTTCATTGCTGGCTTGAG
The DNA here is from genome assembly GCA_003012365.1 of Medauroidea extradentata. Classification (NCBI taxonomy): domain Eukaryota; kingdom Metazoa; phylum Arthropoda; class Insecta; order Phasmatodea; family Phasmatidae; genus Medauroidea; species Medauroidea extradentata. The sequence goes on along the minus strand of PNEQ01133077.1, from coordinate 21,380 downwards.
GATACCATAACCTTGCAACTTACCCTTGGTGACGTTTATTTTCCGATACTTGCAGCTTTGAATTTACTTCAATTCGATTGCTTTTTGATACGTATTTGTCACGCCTGCTGTGCACTATGGTATCCAACTGTAAATTAGTTTTTTTTCTGTACACAGCTGTTATTTTTTCCTTATATTATTACCAATTAAGTATTTATAAAGGATAATCCAACAGTAACATATTTCCTGTTTTGCATTACTATAAGGATGTTCGCATTTAATGCGCTTCAGATACAATCTCTCATTAAGGCTTACGTGATGTCTTAGTCTTGTATTATTTATAGGAATTCGTTTGGGATTCTCTTTTACATCCTCTGTGACATTGGATACACATTCAAAAACGATGTGTAATACGATTTTTTATACTAGAGCAAAAAGCAGCTGTCTCGTCGTTTATAGATACTACACACATGTTTATTACACACATCGTCTGATAACACTCAAACACTGACCTGAATTATTTCAAATTTATAATTGCAAATTTAGATCATGTTTTACGCTTAAATCGTGTTTGGTTGTTGTATTTGTTTCTACCAACACAACACATTCTGTCCCATTGCATGAAACATTCAAAGACATTAACAACTGTATCAGTTTTTACTTTGCTCTTTTTTACATTTTGCTTAGAACTTTAAAGTCATGTTTATTTTATCGTACTTGATTACGTAACGGTTGATAGAACCCACTCAATATTTAAGGCTTGCGCGCATATCTGAGACTGACGCTATTTTGTTGAAGGATCTATTTGTTTTAGGGGAATGAGACCTGCTGCATCATTCAGGAACTACTCAAGCAATCGAGAGAATATATCGCGATTTTTAGAAGTATTTTCAATATTAATTTAATTAACATGGTTTCAAAATTGGTGCTATCTGTAATTCTTGTCTGTTCATAATAACATACCTTCAACAAATTTATTCCGTTTTCTTTGAACAGCATTTTAAGTCACACAATTTATGTTTTTTGTTTATCTTCGAAATTGTCATTACACTGAAAGACTTTTACCGCGCATTGTGTTTATATGTGAACACATGAATGTAACAACGCACCAGTAAGTAATTTTTTTCAGTACCTTCGTATTACTATATTTTTTTATTTGCGTGTATAATCTGACATATTTCCGTATATTTATTATGCAATTCGATGTGGTTTATTTTAATTTAAGACATCAGTCACGAATAAAACTACTACTTTCTGCATGATTAAAGCTCTAATTAGGAAACCAGTATCTGAGTATTTTAAAGGCCAACTTTCGTTCTTTTTCGGTGTTGTGTGTAGAGTCGTATGACGTCAAGAATTTATTCAAGTGTATAGTTCGTAAGAAGTTTATGTTAACAGTCACCTCGCCGCTTTATATTAAGTTTCTAGAAGAGCCGTTAAAGTGCGTTATTATTCATGCGCATACCCCTAACTCTTCTAATTATACACACACGCGCGCGCGTGCGCATACACATCAGAAAGGCTTGAGGAAAATATGTTTCATCTATAATAAATTATAAAGAATTGGCTATAGAAAATGTAATGTGTTACTACATAATTATTTTCAAAGAATTTTGCACGTTATAAAAAAATTGACACCAAATTGAGTTTTATAAACTTTAGAATCAATCTTTAATTTTAGCTTATGGCGTTTATTTAAATTATATAAACGTATTAAATAATTTCGTTACAAATATCCCTTTTTGTTCGTCTGTAATTTTCATTTATTTTCTAGAAATAATGTAAATATATTTAATTCCATCTGATGAGCGTTTACTAAAGTAATACACTTGAAACAAAGTATTTTACAATAAAAACACATATTTTTTCGTCTGTATATTAGACTTAATCTTGTTATGTTTAGCTGCATAGGTATAATATAGAAAAACTTAAACATGAAATCAAGTGCGTCCCTTTATTACATACGACATTAATTCGATAGTTTATTCCTCACATGTTTTACACTTTAGTTATCAAATATACAATAAGTTTAGTCTCATAAAATGACTGTTGATACAATTTTGTTTCGTGAGAAAGATACACGGTGCTTTGTGACTTGCATTGTGGAACCTGCTTTACTAAGCATGGATTGGCTGGGCTGTATGCTGTGCTCTGCTACTCGTGGAACAGTTTCAGCGCCTGCCGTTTTGCGACTAGACAACACGAAATGCCTTACTTCGGTACGACGCCTGATGATGTCGACGACGCAACCCGCACTCCAAAAGACAAGAGTTGGCTCCATTTGGAGGTGGACTAGACTGTCTTCTTTCGGTACACACATAAAACTATTGGAATATTTAAAAATAGGCATTAAAATTTGCTTTCTTATATTTATACACGGTTTTAAATTTTAGGTTTTTATTTGCTGTAATAACTGTTGTTTGGGAAATGCTTTCGTTTGTGTTTAAGAAACCCCGAACTACACAGAAAAAAGTACTAAGTCCAACTGTATGAAACGCAAGCAGTCCCAAAACTTGTGACGGAAATAACGCCATTACGCGGCATGGTAATACCGCAGTAACCTTGCATTGGATGTTGCGTACATTATCATGCAGGAACACCGTGAGTCCTGATGTAGCGGCGCGCGGCGTGCCAGTAACGTGGTTGTAGCGTCCTGCCAGTAATGTGATTAAAAACATGAGGCCTAGCAAACCAATGTGTTCTGTCCATATTTCTTGTTCGTTGTAATAACGTCATATGTTTATGCAGATAATGACGGTAGATAACTTTGATAATTAGACCTACCGATGCGCATTGCAACAAGATTAACTCGGATTTTACACAACGGACTGTAGAATGAATCCAACCAGGAGTCCATGCAGTACAGACAGATACGGTGATGCTATTACTATGAATTTAGTTATGCTTCAAGTAAAATTTTTTTTTTTCTCAAAGCTTACGATAACCTATTGTTACTATACTTCTCACCTGCATTGTGTGGACTTTAAAAGTGAGCGTACTAAAGTTCTTAGTGTTATCTACGTAGCATAGAATTAATTAAGCAACCAGCTACAAAATACTTACTTAAACAATGAGTAAACCCTGATAAGCTTCCTGACGTACGTATGACCATGGGAATGAATGTACGCTTCCAGATATCTTCTGCACTTCACAGAAAGAAGCAAACAATGCATGGAAATAGTATTCCTTACAAATTAAACTGTTCGCAAGATGTACAAGCAAAGTAAGGCAAGTAGTGAGTTTGAAAAACACGTTTTATTACTAGTCATATTGGTTTTGTCGAATTTTACAATAACAAATTTAATCCCTCCCTTGTTTAGTACACGGATAATGTGTTACTGTCAGTTTATTTTACGAAAACAACTACTCCTGACTTTCAGAAATGAATTACTTGAGGTCTACAATCCAGTCATTTCAAAAACCGTTTAAAGGTGAAGATAAACATATGAGTAAAATATTTTAAGAAATAAATATGGCATTACTAACCTACTTGTAGCGCAGTGGTAAAGGCTCTGCCTGGGCCTGTTAAAAAATTATTTACGTAATTATGTCTTTCGATTTTCTTTAATTGAATGCGTTGTTTCGACACTGTTTCGACAAGACACTCTGCCCTTTCGTCACCCTGTCATGGGATGTGATCAGTTAGATTGTGTTGTAAACATGAATGTTGTTTTTCGTATACTACCCAAGTCTTCGACGAGCGGTACAATAAAGTACCTCCTTCACGCGACAAGGATACTGAAATTATTATATCTAACCCGGAACCCAGTTTGACTCACTTCGCCACCCATTATATCAGCATTTCCCGTCGTCTGTTCGTAACCATTCATTACAAACTGTCTCCAATAGTATTTATTTCTCCATATAGGTGCAGTGTTGCATTTCATTTGACACTGATTGGAATGTAACAAGAAGGTTAACTAACGATGAAGACGAAGAGCAAAAATTATTTTTTTATTTACCTTTGTTAAAATCGCAGACGACAACTCAAACTTAACAGTCTGTAAAAACCAGTTATATAATTGCAGGCCTTGTTTCCTGTTCCTTCTCGGTAAATAATTGCATAGTTGGTATCAAATCCTGGATTGTAACCGTTTCTCAGTATGTTTTTTTTTTCAGACAGTGACTCATGATTGCATGTATGAAGACTTGGTTGCTAACATTCCATAATACATCTTATATCATTATGTTAGGAACTGTTAATTTAAGATATCAAGTACCTAGCATTTATTTCAAGTCACTACGATGTTCACTTCCTACAAACTCTCCAAAACTGTACACTTAGACGACATTATAATCAGTGAAATGATTTTCCTTCATTTTACTGCGTTATCGTGAGTTCAATATTAGTAGTTACGTTCTCTGCGTGAGTAAAATTTTGTATTGTTCTAGAAGGACTACTGATAATTAACCTAAGTCAGCTACCGACACGTGATTAACATCATGAACTGACCACAATCCATGTTCTCGCTTAAATGTGAAACAAAATCGAGCCCTAGAACAATTTAACACTCGACGAAAAAAATGTTTACTCAAGACACCATGCCCGACGACGCGAGTTATCTGAAAAGAGGGACTTCTGTCCGCGAGCCAGCTCTGTTGGCAAACTGGGTTTCCAAAGATTTTCTTTGTAAAAGTACAAAAAAAATTTTCACAGTGTATGAGGTTCTGTTTCATGTCTGGTATTTTCTGGTTAACAAAAAATATACAGACGAGAAAATAACTAAACAATTGTGTGTTGATAAACATTTGCCTTTACAGCAATAAAATAATGTAAATTATATTTGCTGGATCATCTTCCCCTGGTCTTTCTTTCTGGCTTTGCTCCAAATTTACCCAGGGGTACCTAGCTACCTAGCTGTATCCCCCCCTTTAGATAGTATGATGCAAACACTCCCCCCTTCCCCTCAAGAACGCTGTAACAAAGTTTCCAAATGAAATAATTCACAAACTCACGTTCGGCAATTTCCGACTAGTGTTCGGGTATTTCCGACACAATTAAGGCAACTCAGCTCACACTACCCATCGTGTAGCCAAGTTTATAACTAATCTCTAGTAACATAAACTCGCTGTGTTGTTGGTGGAACACACCTGTGACTTAAACTCAGGTTTAGCTCTTCATCGAGTTTTATAATCTCGCTTTGCGGCAAAGTTATACTTCGTTGGTGAAACTGGCCCTTAGTCAAGAGAAACTAAAAGAAATTAACACAGAGTGTGTTGATAGCGCGAAGAGGTAGGAAACTGAACAAAAAATAATATTTGAATACTTCGAATTACTGGCAAAATAATATATGCAAACAAATGTAATAATGGTGGAGGATAATTTTGCATTGACCTAAGTTATATAACTGAACTCAATAACGACAATACTGTCATGCCAGTCTTCCAAATATGTAACTAACATTTTGACAATAACACTACCGACGTAAATAAAAAGTTGCCCTTAGTAAAGACTTTATCGCACTGATGCCATTTTAAAATAGCTTCTGTTTTCAGAGCCATAAAATCAGAAATAAAAAAATAACAAAACATTTATTGCAATACTTTAAAATGCTCTAGTCCGTGTAGCTTCCCTTTCGAAACCACGTTGCCACGAACCTGATATTTGTAAATTTACTCGCTGGTGTGATACTGTACCAAGGCTTGCATGCGAGGAAACACAGTTGGTAACACTGACTTTGTTTGAGGCGTCTCGGCAGACTTGGGCCGGAGGCGAGCAGAGGGAAGCCAGCTTCACTCGGGGAAACAACGGAAGGGCTGAGGACGGCGTGGCGTGGCGCTGCGAGAGAGAAATTGTTAAATGTAAGACAAAGCACGTGATTGCTCAAAGTTGAAGAGAAGAATGAGCGCCGCCTGCAGCGGACCGAGAATCTGCGCGCAAAAACATAATTAAAGACTAAATAAGGAGCATTAATAAACTGATGGACGCCTGGGGGCCGGCCGTTCCACAGACACCATCGCTTCCATAAAGCGGGGGAGGGGGGCAGGGAATTAATTAACGCGGATCGCCTGGTTTAATTAAAATTTTTCTTGCCCGTGGTGAAGTGTCATTGCGACGAATATTTCAATAGACTTGACTGCAAGCCTCTTCAAACCCCTGAAACGAATTCACCCATGTAATCTGGTCACGGTCTGAATTTTATTTGCATGCAGGGGAAAAATTACGATGTACAGATTCTCAAACACATCTAAGGTAATTGTGTTGTGTATACTAACTATGTATGTGTTTATTGTGTAGTAGAATAACTCTAATTCGTATGACTACAAGCATGCTATGTTCTTGTCCTTAATTAAACACATGTCTGTCAAATCAGCTGTTTAGAAGAATCGCAAATATTACATCTCGAAATCGGTTTACATACTTTAGAATGCAGTCTACACGATTATAAGAAACATGATTTTCAAGCCACTCTAAAGTGATAGAAACATTCATCGGATATTAAACCCTACCTCCCAATGATATGGTCACCTCTAAAAATTACATACTTATATTTATTTCACAACAAGTCAGACCATGTTGCAGTCCTGTTTTTCCAACGTAAATAGAGTCAATTTCTACTTTCGTCAGAGTCGGACACGCTGGGAAACATAGAAAACATTATCGTGCGTGACTGTAAAATATAAAATTAATCGAAGACCTCGTTACGACTGAAAATTTTACACAATGTACTGAACAGCACGTGTTAAAGTTTGTTACCGCAGCTTGGAAAACCAACCGAATTGATTGATGTGTATTTTGTCGTCGTAAAAAATACGAATTGATTATTTTCACATGTAACTTAGTAATATATATAATTATCCTGAGTTGTTTGATAGTTTATCATATATATTTATTTACGTTGGTATTTACGCCTCGCAGACAGCGAGATCATTAGATACGGTTAGACATCACGTTACACACGTAACCATCCCAGTATTCTCATAAAACGGTTTCGGGAAACCATGGTAAACCGAAACCAGGGTGGCCGCAGCCTGGGTTCGAACCCGACTGCGAGTCTAACGTGTGTCCGTTGCGCCACCCCGCTCGGGATGTAAATATAAAATCCGAATGTTCGACTGTTGTCATAGTAAACGTGTGTAGAGTTTCTTTGTCTTCCACAGAGAATGTACAGCAAGAAACTGACATGCTGACGGCCATTAACTAAAACATTTGTCGGAAGCACGGTTGTAGAAGAACAGGTCTGGACACTCACCTGGAAACTTGACCTCCTTGTTGTTTGGCTGTAGTTCACCAAGTTACCGAGAATATTATGTTTTATTGGCACTGATGTTACGGCGGTCGGACTAAACTCCGCCCACATCCTTTCCGCTAAGATAAACAATTAATCAAAACGTATTTTTTATCAATTTATGAAATACTTTCTTTGCTCGCAAATTTAAGAAAATGATCCAGCAATATTTATTTACTTTATAAATTTAACAATGGAAAAACGTGGACAAAGTTTGAGTCCGACCGCCCGGAAAACAGCGCCAAAAAGTACGACATTCTCGGTAACTTGACGAACTACAGCCAAACGACAAGGGGGTCAAGAAAAATACATTGTTAGATAGGCGAGTGTCCAGACCTGTTCTTCTACGGCCGTGGTCGGAAACACGGTCTAAGAGGTGGTCGGGTGTAAACTGTCGTGATGAGTAACAGAAGCGACAAAACGTGGTTTTATCGTACTCGTTTTCTCTTTGGATTGTCATGGTGTCGAAAGTCGTGGATGTTTTGTTACGCTGAAGTTTAGTCGGCGATATTTCATGTTAGGGAATTGACGCATAAGTAACGTCACAATTACCATTTCTAAATATTAATTGATTTACAAACCAATCACATTACTTATTTAAATAAAAGCTGTAGTTTAAACCAATGTCTCAAATTCCACATGGTTCTTATTACATTCCTGTACGCGCCGAGAGCTGGTACGATAACAACAATAAATAAGCTTCCCTTGTCGCTTCTGATATCATTATATATTCTGCAATGTGGTAGCCTACTTTTGGAACGAGGTCGTTCATATATGTTATGGCAGCGTAAATACACCTTAAGTGTTGCAGGCACAGTTCCCTTTTTGTCTACTGTCAAACACGTGTTTACTTTAAAGTAGTGCCACTGGAAACATATACGCTGCACCTGTCTGTATACAGCCCACTGTACATCGACTCGTGCCCAAGGTACGGCTGTTTGAGCACTAGCCTGGTGTATTGGCACTTCCTATGGGATTTCACTATCCGAGGAGAACTGTACACAAGACTACAATATGGCAGATTCCACCTAATTAGTTACATAGTTATGTGTTTGTGTGTGCGTTTCCAATATAGTGTTTCGGAACATGTTGCCAGCCCTCGTCGAAAAGTGTCTGCCTACATCAGACTGAAGTACCATTCGGGCCTGCGAGAGCTTGGAAACATCATAGAAACTACTGGAAGACTTATCGTCATTGAGAATACGGCGAGGTAAGGCATTGTTTCAGAAGATAAATGTTATCACCGCAGAGCTTCGGACGCGAACGAGGTGCAATAAATGATAAATGAAGAATCCAATGGCGTGTGGTTGCAAGATATGCCGGTGTTTGAGCTTTATAGAACGTGGCTGCTTACTTGTTACTCAACTCCCTTTAAACCAAAGTTAAATAGTTACGTTTGCGTTACTTGTTTAAGGCCACGATTTCTCATTTATTTCAAACAATTGCAAATAAATCAAATATTTTTTAACCAAATGCTATGAAAAAATTTGAAACTGTGTACAGTCATACGATACACATTTCTGCCGGAGTGTTTTTTTTTTTTTAATAATGTACCGTTTGCTAGCAAACACAATTTTGCTTCATTTTGGCTTATTTTGAAAATATATAATATTTCAGGGGCAAAAGTAAAAAAAAAATCCGTTTGGTGTATTACAACAGAAAAATTCAGATACAAACAATGATATACAAGTGTTAAAACTGTAAGAATGAATTTTTGATATATGTATTAATTTGCGTAAAACAATATTTTGAAACCACTGCAAAACTAAAGAGCGAAGTCTTAACGGTTTATGCTTCGCAGTTAGGTCGTGGGTGGCTGCATTATGTTCTGTTTGACCCGGTTGCACAGTGAGCGCTGGTTCCTGCTGCTTGTACTGATACTAGGCATGTCTGCGGAAGCATCTACGTGTCTTGCCTTCATTTAACACTATGCCTATGTACAGCTGGTCCTTTTGGTTTCTTCCGATGGTTACTGCATCTACCATCATATATACTAACTTAATCAAGTATTTTTACGTTCTGCTAACATAAAGTCAAGTCAACTTAATAAGTAAAACACCAAGTAGAATCCCGAAATATGCCTCTTAAATATTTCCCAGAGTTTCAATTATTTTTTCGACTTACTGCTGAATGCACAAGACTCTTGAATTAAACAGCTTACTAAGGATCGAAATGTTAACGGCAGATTTCTAATGTACAAAGGGATTACATATTGCTTGTGTAGTTATATATATATATATATATATATATATATATATATATACATACATACATAAAATAATATATACGTTTATACATACATACGTTGTTAAACAAAAATTTTAAAATTATGTTATTTTTCATGGTTGTTACACTGAAGAAAACCAATGTGTACGTACATATCAAATTTTCGTATATGTAAAATACATACTGAATGCGGAGGTAACAGCCACATGTTGTAGCTGAAGCTGTCTTACCAACTTGTGCATTTACATCTAGGTCTACACGAGTGCAATGGAAATACTACAGTAAAGCATTCAACTTATCAAAACAAAGACTTCCAAAATAATACCAGAGGGTTGCTTGTGAGGAAAGTAAATCCATTTAAGCCATACAGTTAATGTAGATGTTAAGACTTGTTGTAAGTAATAATAATGTTTTGTATTTGAAGATCCCCTTTATGATGCAAGTAGTTGTACATTTAGAGAAGGAAAGAAGTATGGAATTCCAATAGTAAAATTTACCAATAATCTGGCCCTGACTTAATATGAGTAATTTTTGCATCGTCTAAGTATATCATTTTTTCTTCGAGCTTTTAATGTACTATTTAGATTGGTTAAAATAATATGTTGATATTTGATCGCGTGCCGTGAGCAATGTGCATTGCAGTAACTTTAATGGAAGATCTGGAAGAAACCGAAGCACACAATTCGTGTCTAGATAAGTCGTCGTGTCATGTGATAAGATGACAGAAGAGCATACTACTTCGACAAAGCAGTGGCGAGGTAATGCGCCTAATTAAATCAATTAGGAACCAATCAGGATACGAGTCCGAAGCAGTTACGTACTTACCTCAAAATTACCATCTCATCTACCGAATTGTTTCTGTGCACTGAAGAAAGAAGCCGAGAAAACAATTAGAAACTGTATTTTGGAAAAATTACACGGTTAGAATAAATACAAGCGAGATATAACCATTTGTCGCTTCGTCAGGCGTCGCCCAGACATGAAGTGTTACGGGCTGCCTATCGACACAACGGTAGGTGCTGAAAGAATTCTCCGAGAAGCTATGCTGCCAGTCCCTGCACAGTAAAGCAGATTTCACAATGAAAATCACATAGCGCCGTATCTCTACTCCATGGAAAATAAACAGTGGCAATAGTTAGTCACATATAAGTCATAAGCGCAGAAAGATAATAAGTAAGCAAAGAAAATAATTCGTATACACCCGTATAACAATTTCATCATCTGATGAGACGCACATTACGTTAAATTAGACCAATTAACTATTTGAACATTACCGAATTAAAATTTAGATGAGTTATATTACTCGGAAATAACAAACCACCTTCACGAACCCATTGTTCGAAACACTTGGCAGTGGGAGACAAAAAGATAATAATCTTGCTGTGTCCAAAACATTCAGATATGGGAATGTTATTGAAATTCATGATCGTATAGGTTTAAAGCAAGAAACATACATCGCAGTTGGACTCACATTCGAGAAGATATGGATGCGATCCCCTGCTCCGGCCATCCCGACTTCCGTTTTCCATGCTTTACCAAAATCGGTCCAGGCGAATGCTGAAATTTTTTAAACATTAGCCATTGCTATTTCTTTTCACAGTTATTGTCCTTGTGCAACTATAATATGTGTAACCGTTTCCAATCACTTGGCTGGTAACGAGACATAAAGCCAAATAAAAATAATAAAGATTAAAACCTACAATGCATGTTAATTATATTCCTATGTATATCCAACTACAGAAAAGTGAAATTACGTCATACAGACAATGACAGACCAAGAATAATCAATTATCGAAAAAATCTTGCAATTTTTATAGATACACTGTCCACGCGAGCACAATGGTGACTTATCTTTAGTGTGTTTTGTGTATGTCAAATTCATATTTTTTAAATGGCGGCCTTTCGAACACTTTGTGATTACACACAATATCTGAAAAACAATTTTTTTGAGAATGTTATCAAACTCGGTACAAACATAGTACTTAGCGTGACTAATTTATTTTAATGTGATAAGTTTATGTCGTGTACGCGTTTTCAAAATGGCTGCTATTTGAACATTTTTGATCACGCAAGATATTAGCGAAATAATTTTCTAAGTGTCATCAAACTCGGTAGACATAATTATATTATAAACAGAACAGTTTTTGGGCATATTCCATTGCGTGCGAATTTTGCCGTATTGCAGAAAAACCCACACTAAAAAAAAAAAAAAAAAAAAAAAAAAAAAAAAAAAAAAAAAAAAAAAAAAAAAAAAAAAAAAAAAAAAAAAAAAAAAAAAAAAAAAAAAAAAAAAAAAAAAAAAAAAAAAAAAAAAAAAAAAAAAAAAAAAAAAAAAAAAAAAAAAAAAAAAAAAAAAAAAAAAAAAAAA
>PNEQ01133076.1:27510-51199 GCA_003012365.1 Medauroidea extradentata | reverse complement strand
TAGTTCCGCTGTTGCGCACCTTTGTCCCTAATTATTATATTTGTGTGGATAAAGAATTTTCTTTCAATGTAAAACCTATAAACGGAAATTTTGGAATGGTTTGTTATGTGTTTTATGTGTAATTTTGCTGGTTTTGTTGAATTTTGGATACTGTTGTATCACTCCGCCGTGTGCGCTATTTGTTGCCATGTCCGTTGCCGTGAGAGGACAGTTGGGGCCGGGCGCTGGCCCGAGACGGTCGCGTGTTGTAGAACAGTGGAGGCCGGGCACTGGCCCGAGGCGGACGGAAGTTAGTTGTAGAACAGTTGGTGCCGGGCGCTGGCCCGAGGCAGTTGTTAGTTGTAGAGCAGTTGAGGCCGGGCGCTGGCCCGAGGAGGTGAGTGAGAACAGTTGGTGCCGGGCGCTGGCCCGGGGCGGTTGTTAGTTGTAGAACAGTTGGTGCCGGGCGCTGGCCCGAGGAGGTAGCGGTGGTGTAGAGCAGTTGGTGCCGGGTGCTGGCCCGAGGCGGTTGTTAGTTGTAGAACAGTTGGTGCGGGGCGCTGGCCCGAGGCGGACGGAAGTTAGTTGTAGAACAGTGTAGGCCGGGCGCTGGCCCGAGGAGGTGAGTGAGAACGGTTTGTGCCGGGCGCTGGCCCGAGGCGGGCGTTAGTTGTAGGGCAGTTGGTACTAATAAGTGATCATTACCTTGTTTTTTTTTTATTGAACTCACGGTCAGACATGGTAACGCCGGACAGCTGACGGGTTTATTTGTGATTAGTAAATAACCGCCTTTTGTAAGAAACTGCCTTTTGTAAACATCTGTCAAAGTTACACAAAAAATAAATCAACCTTTGACTGAGTGAGTTGTTATTGATGAAGTCACGATGATTGGTTAACCCTGAAATTAAATCAAACTGAGCTATCCGGAGCACGCGCAAACTTAACATAACCTCAACACCCACTACAGTGACTACATCAGCAATAGAAAACATACAGTAGACGCAAAGGACGCGTCACAGTACAATCTTCAGGCGCAGTAAAAAGAAAAAAAGTGAAATCGAGTTATCTCGAGCATAGCAATGGCGTGCACAGTTACACAGCTCGAGATAACTTGAGCGTAGCAGTTAAAGGGTTAATTGTGTCGGGTTGAGAGAGCTTGGATATTTTAACTGGGTGTTTTTTATATCTCATCGTAAAACAACTCTAGGAAACTAATTCAAAGGCAGAATGTACAGAGAATTTTTTTGCACTGGCTGTAATTTTCAAAAATTTGTTGTATTAGAGCAGTATACTCTAGGCTATTTATTAGTAGTACTCTTTGCTTTTTGATTGTGTTGTTTGGCAGGTATGAACACTGATTAAGATGACAAAAATCCTTGCTTTTTTTATGTTTGTCATGTAATAAATTTTTTTATCATTGCAGAAAATCCCACATTTTGTGTACAGTGATGAAGTCTCTGTACAGCTTCTTCAAAAAATTTGCTCAAGTCTGAAAGAAAGAAAGCTTAGTAAAGACGTACAAATTACATTCATGCCATTTTTCTTAAAGGCAGCTTCTAAAGCACTGCAAGAGTACAAGCTCCTGAATTCATCGGTAACCAACAATAATGAAAGTGTTAAATATAAACTGTATCATAATATTGGTGTTGCTGTAGATACTCCGAATGGACTGGTGGTTCCTAACATCAAAAATGTTCATAAACTTAATATTGTTCAAATTGCTGAAGAGCTAATGAGGTTGAGGAATTTGGCTCAGAAAAATGCACTCCAGTACAGTGATATTACTGGTGGAACTTTTACGCTGTCCAATATTGGCTCGGTAAGTACGCTTAGAGTTTATTGGCTAGGTAAGTATGCAGAGAGTTTATTGACTCGGTAAGTATGTACGCTGAGAGTTTCAAGCAATTCTAGTGTTAATGTACAGCATACTAGACTTTGTAATTATTGTAAATAATTTACGTTTGCTTGAGTAATTTTTGGGTGCAAGCTTGGTAGGTAGTAGGTACTGTACTACAATTTATAAGTCCATTCAAGTGCTCATTAAAATCGTCACATTAGGAATATCAATTTTAATTGTTTATGTGAATTATATATGTCTCAACACTCCAGCTGCAGGACAGAGCATGTGAGCATGTTGAGTCAAATGAGCTGCTCTCAGATGTTTGATTCAGCCGCACATGGGCATTGAAAAAGCATTGTTATGTTACTGTCAGCTCTTATCACGCACTTTACACCTCACCATGGCAGCTCGCTGCATTGTGGAAGAGAAAGGTGTGCACTTTTTACCGTCAACTAGGGGTACTCTACTGTGATTGCAGGTTTTTTAATTCTTATCGAAACTTAAATCAAGTTTGGAATTACTGTATTCATAAAGTTAGAATTATTTCAGAAAATTCAATTTTAATACATTAAACATATGAAATCAAAATAGGAATAAAAAGGTTCTCTATATGCTTACATACTAAACTCTTAGTTACTTTGTAACTGTTAGCTTTAGGCATTAAAACGTATAGAAAATAACAACTAAGGGAGAAATAGCTCTTCTGTAGTACTGCACAACGTATTCTAAACAACATTATCAGAGCAGAAATATGAAATAATTTTGTAGTAAGTATATTAAGCAAATAGATAATTTCCATGTGTTCTGTTATGATAACATAATGGTACTGTATTTGTTTATATTAACATCAAATTGAGAAAGTTGTTTATGTGCCGGGTTGACTTGTAACATTTTTAAATAGAAAATCTAAAGTGATGTGTACAGTAGAATTTGGATTTTATGAGGCAGTGATTTTACGAGGACATTCTTGGGTACTCTTAAGCCTAACCCCCATTTTACAAGGACTGGATTTTAAGAGGTCGTTCTCCGACACAATGGACGACTTGAGGTACACGCCCTCTGACGTCACACCGCAGGGGAGAGTACTGTGGGAAACAAAGCTTGTTTACAAACATACTGATTTGTTGGTGACAGTAGAAAATCAAAAATGTTGTGCACTCATAGACTTGCACGCAACTGTATAATATTGTAACATTGGTGATTCCCATGCTCAGGCGAAGACGATGCATGTTCACAGATTAGGGCTTTTCTTCACTTTTATTGTTTTCACCAAAATACAATATACACAGAATTCTTTATGCAGAAGAAAACAAGTCACTATAGCACCGATCTACATCTTATAACTGTAGGTAATATCCAATTTACTCTTGTGCAACCAATATTCTACAACTGAAAAAATGGGCACTGAACCTACAACCATTCTCGTTGCCGCACATTTATACCGCCCGCTTCCCTCCTTTATGGCGTGGCACCGATTCGCCCAATCAACTATTTCCAGCTATAGGAGTTCTTATAATGAGACTCAACAGTCATTGGCTGCTATCCTCACCTGACAAGAAACCACCCCCTAAGGCCAATTGATTGAGTAACTAAAATTGAAAACTTGAACTATTCATTAAAAAGGATAATAAAATAATAATAATAGAAATTATTTGCACCTGTTACTACTCTGTTCAACAAATTAAAATATTAAAATAGTCTACAATACAATATATTAGTTTCATTTCATGGTTAAGATTCGCAAATGCATAATATCAATGTTTACCTGAAAAAGCGGCAAATTCCATACAAATAATCCATTTTCTGTACGTAAAATTCATCCGAGACATGTGAAACCAAACGCCTGTGTAAAGGTTATGTTCGTTTGCGGTATCCATGGAGATAGGAATTGTATCCCACACCAAACTGGAGCTCCACCTCATTTCAGGTCATCCATTGGGCAGTGTAAAAAAGGGGTATATTTTTGTTGGTTAAAACACATGTAAAAATTTATGAAACACTTTTGAATGTTAGAATTATGGCTTGTGTTAGTATTCTTGAAATTAAAAAATAAAATTCTTTGAATTATTAAAAAATGTTATATTTGAGTTTTTGAATTGAATACCACGCAGATCCCTACTGCTGACATACATTACAATAAGTTGACAGTTTGTATAGCTATAAACTTGGTATCATAATCAGAAGGAATGCCACTATTTGCTAAAAACAATGTATTTGACCAACATTGTATGTCTTTCATTTTTTAGTGTACCGTAGCAGTGATGTTGCTAATTTTTGGAATAAAATCTATTATTTTCCGTGCTTGATTAGAAATACAAAAAGGTGTTGTTTTATGTTACTATACGGTAACTTTTATTATGTAGCGTACAACATCAATTTTCAGTGTAAATTATTTAATTTCAGAGAGTTTGTTGGTTTATGTTGGGTGCGCACTCCCATAACGTGCAGATTTTTACTTTTGACATACCGTTATGTGTAGTCCCTACTATGCATGCTGAAAATTTTCCGTAAGAGAAAAATGTGGTCACTAGTACGGTTACATCTACAAAACTAAGATTATTTTGCAGAAATATAAAATTATAAATTTCACTCTGGAACAGCCTTAAGGTCAAGGGGAATTTAAAAATAGTTGCAAACTTGCTCATGTAAAGTACACAATTGTTACACGTAGTCTTCGATTAATGAGTTGCTGTGTAAATGGTGGTAATGTAGGGGATTTTGTGGTGTTGAGAAAACATTACAATGAAATGTTTTTTTTACAGTATGTGGCAATTTTCCATTGCATTATAGCCTACTATAGCACGACAGCCTGTAAATTGTTTAGCATATTGCACAGACAACATTTTCAGTTTAAGTAGATAAGATGCAAGTTTTTATGTATTTTTTGGTATTTTTTATTAAATATTATAATTGTTATGTTCTGTTTTCTGTGATGATTGGAATTTACTTATGTTGATTGTTAATATAGGGCTGTGTAATTTTTTTGTTATTGTTTTGAAATGCTTTTTAAATTTCAGATTGGTGGAACTTACACACATCCAATTATCATGCCACCTGAAGTTGCTATTGGTGCACTTGGGAAAGTCAGGGTGAGTAAAAAAAAATGCTACAGTGAACGTATATTTATTGATGTGATTATGTAGGATAACTGACGTAAGTTACGAGGTATGGATCGTTCGGAAGGATCTGACTACATGACTGACATATCAAACCACATCCCAAGCTGCTGGACCCATGAACATGAAATTTTGATTGTGGGTTCCCCTCAGGGTGTAAGCAAGCAATACAAAGGGTTTTTTTATTCAACCCCGAAGAAGTGTAAAAAAGGGGGGAAATGTGTTTTTGAAGAATTGTCAATATAGCTCGAACTTGACAGGATATCTTAGGAGATTTCGTTGAATGAGACATTCACTCAATTGCATACTAGCCAATTTGATATTTTAGTGAAATTGCCCTTTTAAGGGGATGAAAAGACTTTAAATCTGTTTTACATTATTTGTTGATATCTAGCAAACTCGGGGCTGCGGTGGCCGAACGGGTCTGACCATTCGCCTTCCAGCAAGGCGATCCGGGCACCATTTTGCACCTACAACTTTAAAAATATAGATTTGACTGGGAAAGGGCTTTTGGTCCCCATGCTTCATTGGGGGAGGGAGGAATCAGTGTTACTTTGTAACAGTCCTAAATTAGGGACTACCTAACATTTTTCATTGTGTAGCGAACCCTCAATTCCAGCCTAGAACTTGCGGGCAATTGAGGACAAACAAAATCTGTCGCTGTTCTGGTAGTCAGATGTAGCCTGCCCCCGCTTCTTGTCTGCAACTGTGTCGCCACTTGCGGAGGTTAGGCTATTTAGGATGCTAGATAGCTCTGTGGAATTTAGGTTGAACCATTAATTTTATGTTTACATGCCTCCTATCAGCATAGGGCATTGTTTTATGAAGGAAGACTCACTTATTCAGGCAACTTTTGGTTTGTTGAAGAAACATCAAATAAGCATCTTCTCACGGCCGAATCTTCACTCCAGATTACATGCTATTCTTATTTGGGACAGCGGCACACGCCCCCCCCCCTCCCATACATCCGACATTTCACGCAATATGATGCTTTTTGCGAAGAAAATGGTGAGACTAACCCTCTTGACCCTGAAATCTATTGCGATGTTGTCTCCCAGCCCTTCATAAATATCCACACCACAGAAAACTGTAGGTGTCTTTCTCTGTCACTGTCCTGGTCCACATCACACAAGCTACTGTGACACACACACATACACCCACCCACACACACAAAGATACATCAAAGTGGCCACAACTCCCATGATCTATAACTCATCTGTAATCCTGGTTTACACAAAAAAATTAGCCTAACAAAGCTACATATCACCACCTGGCCAGACACGGAGCCAGGGGAGGGGCCCAGTCCCCCCCTCCCTTTTTGACCTTTTATGTATAGTTAGAGGTACGTGAAATTCACTGATTCGTTTCAGGATGAGATGAAATTCAAACGCATGTGAATTTTTGTCACTTTCTGATTGGGTCACAGATTACCAGATACAGCCTTGAAAACTCTCAGCCAATAACACATTTGTAATTAAACTTGGAACGAATTACGCTTTACTTGTTGCATGTTTAACAGTGAATGAAAGTATAACACGAGCTGGAATATACATAGGATTGTGGAGTCTAGCTGACAGGTCATTGAATCCACAAATTTCACATACCGCTATGTATAGTTTATCGGTAAAATATTACAAATTTTTAAAGTGATATATTCAATTTTTTTGTTGAGGAAATGCCTTAAATAGCACCATTTTGCACCTTAAAAACTAAATTGTTCGGGGGGAGTGTCTCCCAACCCCCATTCTTTGACTCAGGGTGTGAACATTGCTCCTTTTTAGGAACAGCTCCCTTCCACTACCCCTCCTCCTCCCCCCCAAAAAAAGCTTAGAGCTGGATCTGTACTACCCCTGCCCTTGGCCATCAGGCCGTAACCATATAACACTTACAGTGACTGAATGTTGAAAACAGTATTAACTGGATTTTAAAAATATATATAAGATTGTGAAAAATAAATGGCTTTTATTCCCAGAACACAGTCATGTTTCGTGTTCAGCAACATAAAAAAGTACAGTAAATAAATTAATAACTAACTGTTCATTTATTCTACTTGCTATGATTGCTAAGAAAGTACAATAACCCTTATCTTGTTATGCTACATTGCTACAAATGCATAATTTCCGTTTTAGTTTTCACGAAATAGAAGAGACTAGTTTTTATTTTTATTTTATTATGAAACAGTAAAATTTGCACAAACCTACATATGTATTCTGTTATGAATGTGCCAAAAATTAATAGTTTTTTTCTTTCCAAATGCTTGCTGTTAAGAGTGAAATATTTTCGGTGAGTTACAGCCCTCTTTCTTTTCATGTTTTAGTGTTTTGTAAAAATTAGATCTGCGAGGAGCTCGTGTTTTCAAGTAGTTTTTTCGAAACACCATGACCACTGGAAATATTATTTCCTAATCCTTCTGTGGTTATTAATGGTAGTTTAAGTTTTAACATAGCTCTATATCTATATTTGTTGCTCAGGTAGATACCAAACTAATTGATGTTCTAGAGAGTTATAAAATCCTTCAATTTATTAAGCATGGTTTAATGAAGTTTCCATAGTAAGAGTTCTGGTACCTATCTGTCTTACAAAATTTTTTTTATGTAATTGAAAAACCTGCTAATTTTTGTTTGAAGTATAGTTAGATTGAATAAATGTGAAAAAACATAACATCAAAAGGTACAACAACAACTTCTACCTGCAGTGTGACTTAGGGTACAATACGTAAATTTTTAAAATTGTATTTTTCATCTGAAATTAAAAGTTTGTATGTATGCTTGCTACCTGTTATATCTTGTGCCATGGTACGGCTTGTTTGAAAGCTGCTCTATAAAGTATTGTATTCCCAGTTGTTTTATAGCACATTGAAAGGATACAAAGATAGCTTTTTGAACCATGTAATGTTTATTTATTGTTTATTTTCATCTTTATCTATATGAATATTGGTGATACAGGCCGACCATATACAGAGATATACCCTTACTTGACCTCATACATACTTGCTGCAGTGTAGTAAGTTTTAATAAAACACAGCTGGGTGCATGTAACATTAAATTTTTTGTACACGAGGCTAACCTGACAAGAATACAATGTGGCCACCTGCTCAAACCAACAAGCTGTCTGCAGAGGTTTGGCTCATAACAGTTACTTTGAAATTTGCTTATTGTGCATGAGTTAATAGGAATAATACTTAAATGAATGTTGTGTATGTGTGTGTACTCATTTCAGGTCCTTGAATACTTTTAATGTAAAGCTTATTTTCTTGTGGCTGAAAATGGTGAAAATCGAGTGTCGTTGCTATCCTTTTTAGGTGTGAAAATCATGATGTGTACCCTTAAAAAAGATGTGTGCATGTACAACACACCTTTATCTTTAATATTACTTCATTACATGATACTGTTGTTAATAAATGTCTTGTAGAAGAGATCTATCGGTGAGAAAACTGCTTTTTAGTTCAGCAACTTTCGTCTAGAGACTAGGATGGGGTGTGTTGCACGTTTTGTGTCGCCCTTAATGCTTCCTCAGTTTTAGGCCTAGGATGCACAAAATATGTTTATGTATGTAGGTTCTAGACTTTAAAATATTTACATTAAAAAAAATTTATAATTTACTGCAAGTGCTAATCATCCACCAGTGTGAAGAAAAAAAAATTAAAAAAACTGTCTGGAAACTATGTAGTATGTTTATAGAGTTGTATGGAATAAAAATAGAGTGAAGGCGATGACGATGACTTGATGACATAGGTATAATTTAATATTATACTATAAGATGGAAAAGAAGATGTATATAGTGAAGAAAGTAAAACTAGACGAAGAATTGTGTGTAATGCTTGTGAAAATTGTGGTGTTTTGAGTATATATGTGTGCATAATAAATTAGAGGTTCAGTGTATCTGGGTATTGAACATTGTTGCAGTGGTTTATAAATACGTATATATTGTTTTGTAAAACTATTAAGTTTGTATCAAATGCACTAGTGTATGAAAAGAAAACATATTTTAGGGGAGTGTTGTTGTACTGTTTCCAAGCTTTCCTACTTGACTAAAAACTGCTTTCCCTCGTAGTTATATGTCAAAATCTATACATAACTTCTCCTGGTCCTTCAGTGAGCTTTGCTGCAGTATTTCCAATTTATATAGTCACTTCTCAAAGTTCCATCGCTTTAGCATGCAGCAGAAACAGTGTACAAAACTTGAGAGCTTTGCTTTTAACAGCAGTGGTACCCCCTCCCCAGACACCGGAACTTGTTGTAAATACTGTAATAGAATTTTAATTGACAAGAAATATTTTCATTTGTAGAAATTTTTTTTTTCATAAATGTTATTAATTTTTAAATTTTTTATATTGTTTCCTTTAAATTGTATAAAAAAATATTTGCTCGTAATTTACTGTCCGAACTTGCCCACCATGAACTTTGCAATTTGTATTGGGATAAATTGCGGCAGAACATATTTGACAACAGTGTACCTAATATATTAAGACGTTGTCACTAATTTGGACTTAGATACCGTAGTATTAAACGAACATAGCTGGTATGGTTGTTCCATTGTCTTCTGAGCATCACACAGTAATGCTGAATGGGCTTTCTTGTGCATTGCAGGTGGTTCCGAAGTTTGATGCGATAGGGAATCTAGTGAAGGATTCAGTTCTGTGCGTGAGCTGGTCTGCAGACCACAGGGTCGTTGATGGTGCTACAATGGCAAGATTCTCAAATGTGTGGAAACATTATGTGGAAAACCCACATCTTTTATTGTTGGACCTTTGAAGTTTATATACCGTAATACTGTATGTACATTCCGATATGGTGACTGAGGGGTGAGGTGGAATGTGTTGAATCTCATGAAGGAATTTGTATGTATGCATATGTAGGTTTCCTTTCTTCCATAATAATCTTGCCATGTTTTGTACAGTAAAATTGTATATTTTTACGTTTGCAAATAAACTGTATTTTTATACTGTTAGAATTATTTTCATTAAGTCAACAGATCTTTGTGAAACAAGTGAAAAAATGTATAGCCACGAGATGAAAATGCTTTTAAGGATATCACAATCTTATAAGTGTATGAAAATAAAACAGTGTTTCCACATTGCAATCAACTAACAAGGAATAAACACTGCTGATGAGCGTGACATACGAGAAGGCACTCTACAGTCTATCAATAATCCTTACATACCGGTACTTCCGCCGAAGCAGGTGCCCCTCTTGAGTCCTATCAAGATGCCGCCACGCCCGGTGTTGTTGCACAATCGTATCCAAGAACTTATTGCCGAGGACCTAGCCATCCCCAAGCCGAAGGGGCTGATCTCGGAAAGGAAGCAGCAACTCCTGTGGCGCTCTTGTAACATAGGTGAGTGATCACACAGCCTACCCGAACACTTAAAAAAAAAATCCGATCCCCTGCTTATCGCCCCAGAGGACGGAGAACAGTATGCTGCCTCACTCCGAGATGTCAGTCTCCCGGGGACGTAGCTCCCCTCTGCCCCTAGCAGGGACCCCATAAAGTCTCAGCTCTACCACTTCAACAAGCTAGGCCTGCTTTATTCCCTGTTGGGAACCCTTAAAGCACTTGGCGATTGGGGCGAAACTGGTCAGCATTTGTGTGTGAGTTCCGAGGAATGTGTCTGTGCTATGTCTTGTCCTGCAATTTTTGAGTTGCTGTGGTGAATGTTGCTATGATTCAGACTTCTAATTTATAAGACAGTTGTTATACTTCTCAGTTGAGTACCGTAAAACGGGGTGATTATCAACACAGGGGAGAAATTTTCGATATAAATTCTGTTTTAGGTAGTTTACACACAGTAGTTTTGTAGATATTATAATTTTTTAAAGCAAAAGGTGTCGGCTAGGAATTTATTTCTAATATTGTTTCTGTTCACCTCAGTGTTTCTAATCACCCCATTTTACGGTACTAGAACTGTACTAAGTTATGCAACCCACCACATAATCTGAAAGTCAAGTCGTGGTTTGTTGCTATTGTACTTTACTTACTTAATACTTCCAGGACATATGATACTCATCAAACGTCAAGTCTATATCATTGCAATGTTATAAGTTTCATCATTACACTCTAGAAATTCAGTAATGGATTGTTATAGGTCTTTCGGGATAAAGTGAGCACTAAAAATTTAACCTTTGAAAAATATCACTAGCCGTTCCTGTGTATAATTCTACATAACTAAATTTGCCTTACTGCGTGTATGGTTGGCAGCAAAATTATGCAATATAGTCACGTTGTGTTTTCCACTTAAATTCAACAATACAGAAACAAAATGAACCAAAATAGACAAAATTGTATTTTGTATAATTAATAATTTTTTTTTATTAAACTGTATTGATTCATACTGACTGCATAGTTTATCTTACACGCAGATATTAAGTGATGTGTCCAAAGAGGTTAGACATGTCCCGCTGTTAGCCACTGTGTGCGGAAATATATGAATTTGCTGAAAATATAATTTAAGCAGGGATTTTTTGAGTGCTAATTTTATCTCAAACCGCCTATATTATGGTGCATGTCTTGAAAGCAAAAGAAAATCATGATACTCGTCATTGTATGAGGAATAGATATGTGCGAAGTAATACCTCCTACCTTATGTGTAATTTGATACTTCAGTAGTGAATTAACTCAGTTCCGTGGATAAGAGGATTGTGATTCTCATCCGTATAAGACTTTTATCTGTACCACATTATATAGCCTAACCAGAACTCTGAAATTTTAGTAGAGGATTGTTGCTATTGCACGTGTCCTACCTGAAACTTCCTTGATAAGAGGTCCATGATACTTATCAGTGTACAAGGACTAAATGTGTACAACATTGTACAGCCCTAACTGTAATTGGAACTCAAGTAGCAGATTGTTGCTATGATGTGTCATACGATAATTACGATACTCCTAAGTGTATGAGGATTAGATTTATACTATTTTGTACATCACATCCTCTATAAAGAGTCCAGTAGTAGCTTGTTGTGTTTTGGCATGTTACTTACCGTAGACTTCCAGGGTAAGAGGATTAGTGATATTCAGCAGTGTACAGGATATCGGCCACAATAATCATAAAATAAATAAAATACAAGTATGCCTAAGCTAAAATAGGAGGACTGCTTCCAAACATTGTACAGCCCAAAGTGTGTTTTGAAATTTGCAATAGTAAATTGTTGCAGTGGCATGTGTCTTACTTCAGGGCACAAGGTAGTTTGTGATGCACGTCAGTGTATGAGGACTAGATCTGTGTTGCATCTTGGATTTATACGTGACTGAAGAGACAGGATAGAAAAAGAAACAGGAAGGAATTAGACTTGTCATTATAGAAAATTACTATCCATCCACATCCAGTACGCCTATCCATTGGGATTAGGATAAGATGTTTTAACTGACAAGCCTATATCACTATCCAGATGATCACTGCTAAAAAAAACAGTGAAACCCTTTTGATTAAATGCTAATAATTTACTATTATACCCTATTTTCTGGCAGGGGCTATATTTATTGCAGTCATTGTTGTATTACTTGTTTACACAAATAAATTACATATATATGACAAGATTTTTAAATGTTTGTTGCAATGGGAGTTTATAATTAGAATTTATTGGTTTGTGGACACACGCTATTGCTCATGTTTTGTTGACCGAACTTGTATTGAAAGACAAAGTGACAAAATACAAAAACAGCACAGAAAACATAAGAAAAACAATCCCGGAGAAATTCTGTTATTTTTTTTCCTCATCAAGAATTCGAAAGATAGAATTCAGTCAAGAATTCAACAACACCCAAGCATAAAAGACAGACACAAAGAAAAACCAGATTCCGAATATGAGAAAAGATGGAAATATACATAAGTAGTGGACAGTGTACAACAAATAAAAAACAAAGAGACAACTCAAGTTAAAATCAATGAAGGAATGCAACGTTTCGGGGATTGCGAACTATTCCAGTCTTCAGGTTGAGACACAGCTGGTTATTTTCTGTGTTTTTTTTTGTCACTTTGTCTTTCAATACAAGTTCTGTCAACAAAACATGAGCAATGGTGTATGTCTACAAACCAATAAATTCTAATAGTATGACAATTTATTATCCTACTTGCAAGTAAAGAGAATTATAGGTTAACTTTCAAGAATTCTCTTGTAATGATTTTGCATGAGAAATTAATGAAAGATTCAATTATTATTTATGTCAAGCAGTTTGCCAAGAATATATATTATGCTTTGTCGGAGAGAAGATTCTTATAATACAATTGGAATAAATATTATGGTTCAAAAACTGAAAATACAATATAATTGTCTAACACTCCTCCTAAGGGGCTCTTTCACTTTTTTGTTAAATTTTTCATTTACTGAATGAAGGGGGTGACGATTAACCAGCTATGTCATACTATAGGAACGTTACATTTTATGTTTACGTACATATTATTTGACAAAATTGGTACTACGAGCCATTTAGTCTTTATTATATGGAGTGAGGTAGATATTATCGTAAAATTTAAATCAGGTTAATTATTTCATAACTACGCATTAGTATTTTGAATACTTTATGAATAATGAAAAGTAAAGTAGTTAGCTAAGTCTCAATTGAAATAAATTGAGCCAAATTTGGACTCTGGAAGAAATAATTAAAAATGCAGCATGTTGGCTCACGCTTAAGATACCTGCATCTTACAGTACCCTTGGTTTTTATTTGGCTGCACTTGCACATCATCTCAGCCACTAGACTTGTGCCCCAGAGCGTATGGAATTCAATTTGTGCACTTATGTTTGTCCCTACAACTTTGCAGGTGTCATTTATGGACAAATGTTTACTAACATATAACTTTTTATATGTTCTCTACCATCCATACGATTTTCAACCACTTAATTCCAGAACATTCTGTGTATATTCATACAAAATTTGTGTTCTTGAGTTATGTATATACAGGTGTCCCAAGAGTAGTCTGCCCATTTAAAGCACTGATAAAGTATTTCATAATGGTGCTACAACTGAAATGTTCATAGCTTTTTACAACCTATAGTCAGGAGTTTGTTTATGGTAAACAACATTAGGCATGTATCGACTATTCACATTTCGACATTGATGTATCCGTAGAACATGTTGCATGACCTTCTCCAGTGTTTGTTGTGGAAGTTCATGGATAGTCATAATATTGTTAACTTTGAGGGCAGCAAGTGTCTGTTGTTTCTTCCTGTAGATACTGTCCTTGAGAAACTTCTAAAGAAAAAAATCAGGGGCCATTAGATCTGGCAATCTCTGTGGCCAGCTAATGTTTTAATTGCAAGACATGACCCGACTTGTAAACATTCTTGAAGAATTGCCACAGTCTATCGAGCGGAATGGCAGTTTGCACAGTCTTGATGAAACATCAGTTCATTGTTTTCGGTAGCCAAAATTCGTCTTTAAAAGGTATTTTACACGTCACTGTAACATTCACCATTCACAGAGACAACCATCTCTTCTGCATAAAAAATAAAATAAATGCTTTACACAACTGACATCCCACAGCACTAACACTTTGCTTATACAGAGAGGCCTTTCAGGGGATAATTTCTGGTTTTTCTGTTCCCCAAATGTGGCAATTCGGTTTATTGACAGTGCCACTCAGGTCAGAATGAATTTCATTGCTCATCATAAGTTTCTTCTGGAAATTGGGTTGTTTTTCCAATAAGAGAAATTAATTCATAAACTACAGGTCTTTTGGTATGTCAGTAGGTGTATGAAGTTTATAAGGATATGTGTGTAAGTTAACTGTTAAAATTCTGTGTAACGAGGATTTGGGTATGATAAGTTTTTGAGACCAAGGAAAAAAGTGGCTTTGAAGACCGTTTGTCACTAATGCACTGCTATCAATATCCTCTGGGTTCCACAAAGATTTTGGAGATCCAAATCTGAGCCTATTGACAACGTTACTAGTGTCATGGAACTTATTCACACATTTTCTTATGACTTTGTTTTGTTTTGATGGTGCAGTATGAGCATTAAATTTTCTTTTGTTTGCCCGCTCAGCTTGCACAACATTTTATTCACGTGTGAAGTACAGTTCTAATAAGGTTTATTGTTTATTGTTTCATTCACTTTTTAGAATTTATATGGCATTGTTTCTGTTAATGTTGCGGCCTCTGTAGTCGCTCCTGTAAATAAAGCAATTTTTCCTTTTCAGCTGTTTCCCGTTGCAAAATAATGAATATATTATGGTTCCAGCAATTACAGAAAATCGATTAAGTTTGTATCTATGCCTTGTCGAGACAAAATTTTTGATACATCGAATGGAACAGAAGTTATCGAGAAGAAACAGATAAATCCAAGCCGGTAGGTATCAATACCCCTTAAGTGAGTTTGTGAATCCGACTTATTGTTTTCGTCTCGTCGGACACACATGCCATATTTCGAGAATTTGGGGGGGGGGGGCGATTTGTGGGTGGCAAGAGCTAGAGCACTCTCCTCCCACAGGTGATCCGGGTTCGATTCCCGTTGGTGTCGGCCCCGGAATTTCTCATGTGGGAATTGTGTCGGACGATGCCGCTGGTCGGCGGTTTTTCTCGGGGATCTCCCGTTTCTCCAGCCCCCTCATTCCGGCGCTGCCTATTCCGTCATGTCACCTCTTACCAGCGCTTAAGACCTAGATGTTAACGGCTGGCCGAAATTTCTTTACTTAGGAAATAGGACTCTTCAACATGGCAGGGACGTAGCCAGGGGGGGGGGGGTCCATGGGGTCCAGACCCCCCCTTCCCTTCTGCCCAAAACATAAATAAAATGTAAAAAAATCGAGAATAATTGTTTATAAAATATGACAAAAATATTGGCTTTACCTCAGCAAATATATAGAAACCTAAGTCAATATGACTGTCAGTTTATTCAACAAACCCTAAAACATTGTAAACTTTCTTGGAAAAACAGTAAAAAAAAAACAACGGAGACCAACCTGTAAGCTACATGCGCACTTTTTTTGACTGAATTTAGCTGCGAATTCCAAAAGTGTATTTTTCTTGAAATATGCCGATCTTTGTAAACTTAATATGTTTGTAAATTTTAGTCTTTTAAACATTTCAATATTTCTATCAAGAAAACTGCTAAAATAGCCCCATTTTACGCCTTGAAATACAAATTTTTTCCGGGGGAGGGCCCCCGGACCCCCCACTCTGAAGGGGGGGGGGAATGGATGATGTTGGACCCCCCCCCTAAATTGAATTCCTGGCTACGCCCCTGAACACGGCTGCGCTTATCGAAGCTTTACGACTTGCGCCAACTGGTGGTGCGAGAAGAAGTCACGAGCTGTCATCGTGCACTACGTAAACAATCCCAGTCTGTACCCGGGCTGTGTTGACGTCTCGTGTGAGTCGTGGTTCATCACAAACACGGCCGAGATGTCACGCCCACCTGATCCTGGTTACGAAAACACACATTGTCTCGTCACTCCTATCCCCCAACATCATCCACACCCTCTTATGTCAGCAACATTTTATCGTTGACCGTGCGTCCTCCTCTGGTGACTAATTAAACGAGGCGGAGATAACACTGGGCTAACCTGCAGGTTTGTTTTGGAGCAGGATCTCTGACCGCAGGGATCCACAATAACCTCGCATGCCAAGGCGTCACGTTCACGAGGCTAGTTAAGAGGAATGTTTACTTAGCCGTTGGACGCTGTTGTGGCGTGTCACGTGAATACTTTTTTTAAAGCGAAACCGCCGAACTTGTTCTTATTGTTGTTGTCTATGAGAAGAACACCCACTTGAAACTACGTATGGCACTTTTTGAAAATGTAGTATGCTTGTTAGTAACATGATTTTACTGCTTCTTTTTTTAGACTGCTGTAACTATGAAAATACGACCTGAATCCATAAATTGCAAAATGAGGTGCGTGCATCGGTCGTTACTTCATACTATGCAAAAATAAAATTTTAGGGTCACCTCTTCAAGTCCCACAGGATAAAGTGTTATACGAAAACAATGCACGCCAGTTTAGCGCTGCGAATAGAGACCATGTGCCTATCGTCGAGCGTGGTACTATGGCTCTTATCGCTACGCTGTTCCCGCGCATCAACACGGAAATTTTAAACCCGTACACAGTACTGTTAAGACCATGCATGATCTGTCATTTCTAACGCTTTCATGATACTTATTTTTGTTCCTAAACGAAAGCAGATGTCGAAAAATGTTGCACAGTTTCGTTAAAAATTGTTTTCGTTATGTAGTATAATTTTTTCTAGACAAAAATAATATAGATTTGGCTAATCAGTTTATTAATAGAATTTTATTAATTGCATAATTATCTGAAACAATCGTATATTTTATCTTGAAAAATGTGTTAACATAGCTTACACTGTTTTTATGAAAACTGTGCAATAGTTATTCGATATCTGCTTTCATTTAGTGTTTAAAACATAATTATATTAAAAGCAGTAGAAATTATGCATAATGGCCTTAAGGGTGTTCACGTGGCAAAAACGCATAATTTTATATTTGTATGACGTAGTGTTAATTTCACAGACGTTACTTTTGACTACATTTTCCACACGTGAAACTTTTTTAGCTAGTCTTCCCATAGCGGCATGTCAAAGTCAAAATTTCCAAGTTACGAGAATATGCTAGTAACAAAAACCAACTTACTTAAGCGAATGAAATAATTTACACTGAAATTAGATAGTATGGATGAGGGTCTAAAATATTTAAAATTACCGAAATGCAATTCCTTTGTACTTTTAAAAAATTCTAAAAATAACAATTTTCTTCACTTATGGCCATTTTTAAAAATATTCAAAGGGACTTTGTTGTGTGGTTTTAAATATTTTAGCATATTGCCCGTACTATCTAATTTCAGTGTAATTATGTCGTTAGAATGTCAGTTGGTTTTTCTTATTAGCATTAGCTACTCCATACTCACTTCATATCAACCCTCTTCAGCGCTAAAGACCAAATTCTCTCACTCACTCACTCACCAAAGGGAGAAACTAAAAGCTTGTTTTGTCAATCTACAAAAGCGCCATTTTGTCAAATAGTACAAAAAAAGTACTTAGAAATACGTATTGGAAAGCATAGATTTTAGTCTCACTGTAAATTTAAAAATGAATAAACTAACATATGCCACGATTTATTTTTTAAAAATCTGTCCTGTGCCATTGAGCCGATTACGTAGTTAATACGCGTTTACGAAAACTAACCTGGTATGTTTAAATGGGGTTTCTCTGTCACATGACCAGGATGCTGGATCACTAGAGGTAAGCCAGAGAGTTGTTTAACGTATGTCACTCAGCTATTAGCGAAGGTGACTTTTGAATGCAAGGAAATTTCATTCGTATTCATTTTTAAACGACTGGAGCAGGAATTCAACTCTTCCCGAACTCCACGATTTAGCAACAGCAGCAAATCCTAGACCAAATTTACGATTGTTTTCGTAGTTTCACTTTTTTTAGAAAACTATTTAACTATTTAAGTTACTAACTGCATGTTAAAATTATTTTTTATTCTAACTATATACTACTTATAACACCCTTACAGAAACTAAACTCGGTTGCGAAAATTTTATTAGGAAAAAATAATTATTGGTCTTGCTATTGAAATCAACAATTTTCAAAACAACTTTCAAAAGTTTTTTTTTTAAACTCACATAATATTTCTTTAGTACGCAAATAACCTTTTTAAAGGTATGATGCTAGGGTTTCATTTTTATTTGAAACTTGAATTATTATAAACGGACAATTACGTCTCACGATATAAATTTAGGAAATTGACGTGGTGTATTCGTGTACTGTAGGTTGCGGGGTATCCGGGATTCCTGCTAGAACTTGACCTTATGTACCGGCGATGTATTCTGAACTTGTCCCAGTTTATCTCAGCTAATGGCGGAAATATGTTGGAGCATGTTTTAACGTCCTCGAGACTCCTGTCTGTGGGATTTCCTCCGTCGCTGTGTTTAGTAACGTGTCCTGTATTTTCCGGCGATCTTGAACACTGCACTTTACGATCAAATCCGAGTCCTCTTTCCATAAAATCATTATAAAGTTGGTCTGAGTGTGACCACTGCTATTCCCAGGGGACGAGATAAAATACCAAATTATTGGACGGGGGACGTTTTCTCCTCTTCCACTCCACCCGGTTAACATTAATTCTACTAAAGGCTAGAAAGAAAACGTGTTTTCTTATGGGAGAGTTTGGCACAGAGAAGAATTCTGCCGCTAGTTTCGCTGCGATCGCTGACGGATCTGATAAATACGAGAACGTAGTAAAATAAAATTTAACTATGCTTGGCAATGAGAGGTAATTGAATTTGATTTTGAAGTGAATAACAAACCAATTTAGGCTTTGTAATTGTCTAATCATTTCAAACATGTATTAGAATGTATCTTAATACGATTGCGGCGCCCATGCATAGACTTCAACAATGTTTATACGCGTGTGTAAACTTTCATATGAGAATATATCTATGTATGTGTATAGGCTGTAGTGTAAGACAGGACGGAGAGGACGGAGTATGAATTGTGTTTGTTGATAACTTAAAAAATAGTATGTCAACGGGCGTTTTAAACTTTCTTATTAGTGAATTGGGAATAACTCTACCCTGAATATCAACTTCAAGTTTCTATTTCTTTAAATAAAAGTAAAAAAGCACGTGGTCTTTAATTAATTTTGTTGCTACTATTCAAAGCGCCGTAGCTTAGTATTGAAGTGGTATTTTATTTTATACTTAAATAAATAGCAATGTACTGTCGAATTTCAGAATGAGGGCAGTATTTAATTGTAATTCACTGAATCAAAAAATTAAGAAAACATATTCGACTTACTTTTTCTAAACCTAACGTCTGGGAAATTTATCGCGCTCCGTCGTATCTCTTCGTATACGTTTATATTTATAAACTATTTCATTTTTTGTTTCTAAAGCTGCTTAAAATTTTCGGAGTGAGAAATATCAATCTACACCAACAACAGAGATTTGTGTTTACAACAGACAGGAAAATTAGACGCAGTACTACGCAATATACAGTAGAATATTAAAACAACAGAAAATAAGCGATTAAAATATTTTTCAAGCTAGCAATTCTTACGACGGCAACTGCTAATGGAGGTGATCTTTCACGACAGACTATTAAGACGGAACTAAGGGAAGGCCACGAAGATCTGACTTACCCGCCAGTATAGAGATGACCTCGCTCGCGTGAAATGAAGTTTGTCACGATTCTCAAAGCCACGAAACATTGCTTGCTAGAACTACAAGGACTTTCAAGGACTTCTATGTAGCGATGTAAATGGTAGTGGTCGAATGTTTAATTATAAGTCCTAACGTGGCTGCTAAGTTAAAAAGTTGTATGACAATGAAGAAGTTATTTTTATGAAATATAACTAAAAAAAATTTTCAGTTTCATGTTTAAGTTTATTCGCTTTTAAACATTGTAACACAAAGCATGCCGAAAGTCAAATCGAAACACCTTAGTTTTTCTAATTGTTTTCGTAGGAAGAACAAAGAAATTCAATCAGAAGCTGTTGTTGGGTAAACCGATATTTCATGCTGTCTTCATTCTCCGAAAATTGAGCTCAAGTTGACCTTACCACCTGTTATTTTGGTTTTTCGGAATTTCCGTATGCTTACAACTGATGTATACATGTTCACACAGTGAGCAATAAAAAGTAGTGGGACACATCCAACGAAGAAATTAACACACATAAATTCATCGGTATAGTGTGACTCCTGTAAGGAATTCGCCATTCATATTGACAGCATTAACGTGCTGTGAGTTACCATTCCGTCATATTTAAGGTAAAATTAAAAATAGTGTGTAAATGCCAGTTGAGCGCAAACTTAGTAGGGTAGTATGGATTGTCCTGTTCGAACTTAAGGGATAAGGTACATTCATAGGGAAATTAGGAAAATTCTTTACGTTTTGAGGATAAATAGGGAGCTGTTGGCGAAAAGATGGCCGCCGAAGATTGCCGAGCGCACCCGAGCATAACAGAGCACTAATCGTCCGTACATCGAAACCGTGCTATCTCTCTCTCTCCCTCCCTCCCCCCCTAAATTTAATTAGTCTGTATATAACATTGGCTCTATACAATACGAGAAAAACCTTCCTATTCATAGCATTGAAATATCTTTTAGCTACCGTTATGAAAGAAAAATGCAGCGCTGGAATGGATCTTGGTAGCTTAAGATTTTCTCATTAATTTTGGGGGAGAGACGAATATTTTAGGATGAATATAAATACAACATGAATCTATAAACTATTGCAAAACAATAGTTACGTACTACATTTGTTGATTTTTTTTTCCCTCTCCAACATTGATAAAATTCATATTATACACATTGTCTCTGTACTACCCGTCGTATAAATTGTTTAGAATATCGCGTTTTGGAGTGATGAAAATAAATTAATAGCAAAACAATTTTTAAATACAAGTTTTTATTTAAATTCTCTGATCATAAGAAAATAAACTTCAAGTTAAATAAATGTACCAATTTATTATATTACACAATTTAGATTATATAAAAACCTATTTTATAAAAATTTAGTTTTTTCTTTTAATTATTTATGGTAAGACCAAGTTACGTATTGTATTCTTGTTTATCTACACAGGTAATTCTCGCGACAAATTTTTATGTCATATAAATTGTGTAATGTAATACATTAATGGATTTAATTTAATTTAAAGTTTATTTTCTTATTTTAGAGCATTTAATTAAATACTTGTTTTCTTTTAATTAATTTACTTGTATTACTTATTCCAGCTTGAAACTTACTTGTGCTTAATAAAACACAGTTCCAGGTTTGATTTTGGATTTTTTTCACCACCGCTAGAATTTACCCAGAGCATAGGTCGATATTAGTTAAGACACGACCCCGCTAAGTCTTACCGTTTAGCCGGGCAGTAGTACACCATCTCCTCGATGAGCTAAATGCGGACGTCATTTTATTCGTATTCTTTTCAACAAAACCTTTCATTTGATACCCATATCATGAGAGTGCATAAAAATTAACTAGTCCGCTATCTTGGGTGGTCCGCCATATTGGATAAGTTTATTTTATTCCTGTTCTTCTCAGCGAACCCTTTCATTTGATACCTATATCATGGGAGTGCATAAAAAAATAACTAATCCGTCATATTGGGCGGTCTGCCATGTTGGATTTAGAATGACATCACTTAGCCAACCATGCATTGTCATCCAAGCTAAACTTGTATGCAAAATTTATGCTCAATCAGTTAAGGATAACTGCTTAAAAATTCTGTTTCAAGATTTAACCAGAACAAACATACAAACGTTGCAAGTAAAATAAAAGCTTTTGATTAAAAACTAACCATCGAGGTGAATCAACACACATTCTTACCTTTCCGTCTCGTATTCCAAATATTTTGATGAGTCCTGTCAAAACAGGGCGCGAGAAGTCTTCACGGTGGTTAAACAACTGGACTGCAGTGTTAGCAAATGTGCAACAATTGTACTGGCTATGGATGCACTTGCACTTGTATCTTGCTTACTTGGCAGAATCCGATGAATATCCGTTGCAACGCTTCGAATAATTTTGACAAAAAAAATATCGCTGTTAACGTCATGTATAGGCGTATTTTAGGAAACAGCATATGAGCGACAGTGATAAAAAGGAAAATGGTTAGTTTAAAACTAAAATTCATGAAAAAAACAGTTTTTTTTTGTTGAAACATCACCTGAATTTTAATAGAAAATGTAAATTTCTTGAAATATTTTTACAATGAGAGAGTGGTTTTGCTAAGTCAAACATTGCTTACTTTACAGGATATAGGCCATGCTTCGAAACATCCATCCTTCAAACAGTAGGAAAGATTCTCGTTATTTACACTGTGAAAATAATGAAATCAAATACTTCTGATTTTCTCACACATAAAACATGTCAATTATTGTTTAAGAAACATAATTTCATCACAGAAATTTTGTATTTACTTCTGGGTATTTATCCAATCCGATTTGTCGGGGCAATAAGAAAACGAAATTCGATGTAAGAGATTGTGAAAAATAACTGAAAACAAAAATGTAGGTTTTTAATGACTCAGTTGTATTTGTTTCCAGTGCTTACTCAGTTTTTAAGTTAACACTCAAAATTAAAATATTTTATTCAGTGATTGGATGCGAACAAAGGTAAATATTAAACTGTTCAATAGTTTGCGCCAAACCCGCAGTGGTATCTTGTACATATTATACAATATGCTAATTGTTTTCCAGATGGTTGTACTATTCTGAACTACCCAAAGAACACATAATGATCAGTGTGTTAAATTTTATTTCTTTACTTAAACTTACTATTCCAATGAAGACACACATGCATTTTTTTAATTGAGTCGTCTTTATAGACGACCATTTCTGTAACGTATACTAAGTTTTACACTGTCAATACATGAAATAACAACTGTGTAACTTTGTAAGTATAATGATTATCAGTATTGAACCGAGCGAGGTAGAGCAACGGTAACACGCTGGACTCGCATTCGGGAGGGCCTGAGTTCGATAACCGGCTCTGGCCATCCTGATTTCAGTTTTCCATGGTTTCCCGAAATCGCTCCTGTCTCATGCTGGGATGGTTCCTTAAGGCCTTGTTCCGGAGTTTTGCAGTGATTTCGAAAATATTTTTTTATTGCTACCTAATACTCATATCAAAATTTCGCTGCACAGTTTTGACACTTATATGTTATAATTTATAGCTGAATTTTTTTTTTTAGAATTATACTGAACGGTTTTCTAGATTTAATTACCCAAAGTACCACGTTTTTCGTCGTGAAAATAAGCAAAAATGAAGGAAATTGTTTTTTTTTTTTTTTTTTT